>SBJP01000198.1:0-21995 GCA_014805705.1 Cucumispora dikerogammari | reverse complement strand
AAATAAACGTTTTGATTTCATAAATAAACGTTTTGATTTAATAAATAAACGTTAGTCTATTATTTGCGCTATTGTCGAAATGAAAAGCTATATTAAATACCATAATATTATATGCGTCTTCAAACGCTCAGATAACATCAACTTTAAACACGGATGTAAATTGTATTGTAAATTTTAAAGAAAAACACTCGCACGCTGAGATTAAAATATTGCATTTAAATTTACTAAAAAATACAGAGAATTAGAAGTCGTGAAATCTAAAAGCATTTTTCCAATTAAAAATCTGTTCAGATTAATACATTCAATAATTTTAAATATAGTAAATAGATTAACAAACGTTACATAATATAAAAAATAATTTAAATGTGCATGTCCGATGAAACTACACGAAAGACAAGAACAACAACCTCTAGAACCATCTTTGAACAAGTTAAACGAATGTGGAAAACAAAAACGAAGGAAGAGTTGATGGATATTACGTTTTTGGGCAGAACAGCAATAAATGTTTGAATTTCTAAAATCGAAAAAATGAAAATTTGTCTTTTGAAGACCTTTACTCCAAAGCTGGTCGAAAGAAAAAGTTTAAAGAAACCCGGCACGCCAAAATAAGGTCTACGCTTGGAAATGACAATTCTTTGACACTAAGGGGTTGCAAAGACAAAATTTCAGTGTCATTATCTATTCCACAATTGAGTAGAGAAATCAAGTCCGCGAGCATGACGAAAAAAGAATTAAAAAAAGATCGAATGTTGTATTAACTCGTGCAAATATTTTTTTAAGAGAGTCTTTCTGTTCGAGAGTATTGGGGAAAATATCAAAGACCATCTTGTTTCTCGACGAGTCTGAATTTAATTTACACACGTCAATCAACTATGGATATTCAATAGTAAACGAAGATGCATTTCTTTATCAACCAGCCTCAAAGGGCCAAAATATTTCGTTATGTGGCATTATTTCAAATAATAGCTGGAAACACGGCAAGTTAATTGATGGTCCATACAATCGAAAATGCTTTATAAGCTCCTTAGTCGAGTGTGGTCAGAAAAGTATTTTTAGCAACAATTCTGTTCTAATATTAGATAATGTAATATTTCATTATTGCGAAGAGATCGTTTTTTATTTAAGCTTAATTGGTGTGGAGATGATGTTTCTTTCAGCCTATTTTCTGGATTTGAATTCAATAGAAAATGTGTTTGGTACTATTAAAAGTAGATTGAATGCCCTAAGACCGAGAGCCAGTACTAGGGAACAACTAAAGCATAATATAGAAACGGTTATTAACAAGGTTGAAGAATTGAGAGAGTATTATCGGCTTTTGGGAAAGAGTTAATGCTATTAACAACCGTTTATTATGAATAAACGTAATTATCTAATCTTATTTTATTTGTTTTGTTTGAATTTAATGAATCAGACTTATATTTTTACATTAAAAACAATTTTTTATTCGTTAAGTATATCTATAATGACTAAACGTTTATTTATGAAATACCCTGTATATATGAATAAAATCTTTTTATATATATACAGTATGTCAAAAAAAAAATGGGACAAGGAAAAATTTAAAAATTAAAAAAGAATATATCATATAAAAAATGAATTTTTAATATGTTGTTTTTAATAAATAGATAATTGGATTTTTTATTTTTTATTTTTTTTCATAAATGTTTTATTGTAGTTTTGAGAAAAGTTGGGTACAAAAAGTCAAAATAAAAATGGGACAGGCTAATAACTGCCTGAAAATACTCCTTAAAATAAAAAGATTAATAAAATTTTTGTTACAATTTAATCCCATGAAAGAAAATTCCTTGACCGGCAAAAATAAAGCAATAATCGAGCTTTATGATGAGCAGATAACCATCAGGGAAATAGCACGGCTATTAAAAGTTCCCAAGTCCACTGTAAGCAGAGTCATCATTAAACACCGGGAATATGGCAGTATAGGAAGGAAAATTGGATCTGGAAGACCAAAGCTGGTTTCTACAAGGGAAATTGCAGAAATAAGAAGTATAAGATCTGCCGAGCCTAAAATAAGTGCTACAAAACTAGCAGCAAAATTAAATGAAGTTTGTAACTATAAAGGTACAGTGCAAACAGTACGAAATTCATTGGTTTCATTGGGTATTTCTGCATATTCTCCCTGCATGAAACCACTTTTGTCAGATAAAAATATTGCATTAAGATATTCCTTGGCACAGAGATGGTCATACTTACCAGAAGCCTATTGGAATAATGTAATATTTAGCGATGAGTGCAAATTTAACCTTTTTACATCAGATGGTAAAGGTTATATATGGAGAGAGAAAGGTGCAAGACTTGATCCTAAATATCTTAGTCCAACCATTAAGTTCGGGGGTGGTAATATTATGGTATGGGGGTGTATTTCCTCAAAAGGTATGGGAAAATTGGTATTTATCGAGGAAATAATGGATAGATATTTATATACTTCTATTCTGGCTAATAATCTCAAATCATCTGCAGAATTAATGGGCCTTGATACCTTTATTTTTCAACAGGACAATGATCCTAAGCACACTTCAGTTCATACTAAAGCATTTTTTATTGAAAATAATATCGAAGTCTTAGCTTGGCCATCACAATCCCCAGATATGAACCCTATTGAACATGCCTGGGCCTATATGAAGTATAAATTAAGAGATCAGAATATTAAAAACAAAAATGAATTGAAGGAAAAATTAACTGAACTTTGGAATAATTTCCCAGAACAAATACTTTCTAACATAATAAAATCGATGAAAAATCGGATATTATCGGTTTTAAGAGCTTCGGGTAAACATACTGATTATTAAATTGTTTGTCCCATTTTTATTTTGACTTTTTGTACCCAACTTTTCTCAAAACTACAATAAAACATTTATAGAAAAAAATAAAAAATAAAAAAATCCAATTATCTATTTATTAAAAACAACATATTAAAATTTCAATTCTTTATATAAAATATTCTTTTTTAATTTTTAAATTTTTCCTTGTCCTTTTTTTTTGACATACTGTATATAAAAAGAGCTTTAAAGAAAAAGAAAAAACGTATAAAAAAAACAATAGAAGTTTACAAAAAACTTTTAAAATTCTACTTTTGTCTCTAAAGTCATTAAAACCAGCAAGAAAAATTCATTTATATATTAAGAAATCTAATAAAAGAAATGTATAAAAATTATCAAAAAGTCAAAAAAATATTTAAAAAGATATTAAAAACGACTGTTAGTTTATAAAAATCTCATAAAAAACGTAATAATATTTATTAAAAATCACACAAATCACTAAAAATTAACTAGAGAGTCAACAAAAAAACAATAAATAATTATAAAACGATAGAATATTTAATTGAAAATCACAATTAGTCAGTAAATATTCAATTTTAAATAAATGCAAAAAAAATTAAAAATAGTTATTCGAAAATTACAGAATGTTCTATTAAAAATCTATTGCTCTTAAAAAACATTAATTATAATTCACAAAAAAAGTCACTAAAAAAAATCAAAAAAAAATCAATTTCAATTTTCACATAAAACATTTAAATATCACAAAATACCGATTAAATCGCTAAAAGTTATTATGAAAATTTAATTAGATTCTTCAAAAAAAAATCACTAAAAAATATCGAAAAAATATCAATTTCAATTTTCACATAAAACATTTAAATATCACAAAATATCGATTAAAGATCACTAAAAGTTTTTATAAAAATTTAATTAAATTCCTCAAAAAAAATCACTAAAAAAAATCGAAAAAAATGTCAATTTCAATTTTCACGTAAAACATTTAAATATCACAAAAAATTAATTGAAGATCAGTAATAGTTATCATAAAAAATTAATTAAAATCTTTAAAAAAAATTACTAAAAAAAATATCAATTTCAATTTCCGCATAAAACATTTAAATATTACTCAAAATCAATTAAAGATTAATGATAGTTACCATAAAAAATTAATTAAAAACAACCCACCAAAAAAGTTTCTTCGAAAAAAGTGCGCACTTTTTGAATATAAATATTTCGAAAAAAAAACTTTGCGACATGTCTTTCAGTAAAAGACTTAAAATATTAAATCTTAGTCTTATACTAGTTTTTTTATATACCATTTCTCGGTCAATTTCAACATTTTCTCATTCAATTTCAACATTTCTTCATTCAATTTCAACATTTTCTCATTCAATTTCAACATTTTCTCATTCAATTTCAACATTTTCTTTTTCGATTTCAACATTTTCTCATCCAATTTCAACATTTTCTTTTTCGATTTCAACATATTATTTTTCGCAGACAACTTTGGTTTTCTGAAGTTAAAATTTTTTAAAAAATGGACTTTTGCTTCAATGTCGATATTACGATAAAAAATATACAGGCGAAAAAAATACTTAAAAAAAGTTTAATTGTGAAGATATTCCCGCTGGGCTGCAGCATTTACTATGTTTCTTAACATCAGCCTGAAAAAACTTTTACAATCATCTGCATTGATAGAGGACAAAGCTTCGTAAATCAGTTCTGCAAGGGTTCCCTGACTACCGAGTCTTATTTTTGATCTTATAGCATTTTTTATTTTCGAAAATGCTGTCTCAATGGGATTAAGCATGTACGAATAAGGGGATAAAAAGTGAAAAGAAAAACCATATCCCGCAGTAATTTCGCTAATTGTAATTCGCCTGTGAATTCGTGCATTATCCAAAATAATACAAACACCTTCCATACCTAAAGTATCTTTTAAAAAACTACACGTTTTCTCCAAATAACCTGAAAAAATATCCGAGTTGACAGTTGAGTTTGAGATTACTTTTCCCAAACATATCCTAGTATTTGAAATACTACAAATTAATGTCACCGGCCGGCCTCTTATAGTGGGTGTGAGTACGTTTGCCCTTGTTCCAACAGTAGATCTGGCGTGTGATCTTTGATTATGTAAATTAAATGATGTTTAATCAATATAAACTACATTATCTTGAGATACAGAAAAATTGTCACTGAACCACAGTGCATACTTTTTACGTGCTTTTATTTTATCAGGAGCGTTTACTCTATCCAATTCTCGATGAGACAGTTTGATTGTTATACCAAGATCGGTGAGGCATCTGTCAATTGTTGCAAGAGAGATAAAAGAAATGCTTGGGGAGGTCAAAAGACGTTGCCTTATTTCCTTAAGAGTATAGTCAGGGTGTTCGGACACGAGGTTTTCGATTTGACGACATACGTTTTCAGTTAATACAATCTTGTTTTTGCCCCCCTTGGGTGATTTTACCACTTTCCCTGTTTGACGGAACTGTGCTATTACGCTTCGTGCCGAATTATAATTAATCTCCAAATTATTTGCTGCAGTCTTTATTGAAAATCCTTGGTCCTCGACTAAACGAATCAAGTTTCTACGTTTTTCATCTGAATATGAAGTGTATCTAACGGAGTTGTCTCCGGTTGTTGTTAATAAATCATGTGGGTTATTCATGGGGACAGTTTAAATCAATTAAAAATATCGATATTTGAAAAAAATTTTATTATTATAGTGTTTTTTGATCTAATATATCTTTGCAATAAAATATACACTTGTTAAATAAATATATATAAAAATAAACTTTTTTTAAATTTCAATTTTTTTGGATTTTTTTTTAATAGTTAATTAACAGGTATATATTTGATTGCAAATGCTATATACGGGATCGAAAAACACTATAAAACAAAGTTACAAGCCAGCCGAAAATTCTGTTTGCGAAAAATAATATTTTGAAATCGAAAAATAATATGCTGAAATCAAAAAAGAAAATGTTGAAATTGGATGAGAAAATGTTGAAATCGAAAAAGAAAATGTTGAAATTGAATGAGAAAATGTTGAAATTGAATGAGAAAATGTTGAAATTGAATGAAGAAATGTTGAAATTGAATGAGAAAATGTTGAAATTGAATGAGAAAATGTTGAAATTGACCGAGAAATGGTATATATTAGCAGGCTATACACAAATCAAATAACATATCTAAATTTGTGTCTTCTGTTTATAAATAGTGTTTTGTTTATTTTCATAACAAAAAAAGTTTTATAACACAATAACCGCAAATCTTTAATCAAACAAATTAAATACGTACTTTTAGATTATATACTATTTGTTTTATATATAAATTTGGTTCCATAATTTTTCTATTATGAATGCATTGTAGTGTTTAATCTATTTTTAATACTGACACATATGCTATCTCGAAGACGGCTTGCAATTTATCTGAGAACTTCTTAGTTTAAACGTTTTATGTTTTTTATTAATTACAAGTGTATAAGTGTAGAGTTAAAATTTGTGTTAAGATATTATAGTAGAAAACTTTCTTCTAGTTTTTCTTTAATTAGATAGCTTCGCGTTAGAATTTGTGCTAAGTTATTTTTAAATGATTAATTTAAATTTAACACTTAAAATAACTTAACATAAATTCTAACGGATGCACTGTTAAAAATTGGGTTATGTTATTTTTAAATGATTAATTCAATTTTACATTAAAAATAACTCAACACAAATTCTAACGACTAACTAATAAAAAAATCTATTTTAACAAAAGAAATTAAAATTGGCTTTTTTTGAGGAGCACCTTTGTAGCGTTAAAATAAGATCAGCGTAAAAAAAGTGTGTAATTGTTTTAATAAAAGATAAATTTTTTATTAAGTAGTCTCGCGTAAAAATTGAGAGTAATTGTTTTCTATTAAAAACACTTAAACTCTCTGTTTAAAACGTTCTTATCAATTTTTACGATCAACTCTGTAAAAATTAGATTAAGTGTAATTTACAAAAATAATTAAGTGTTTTTAATAAGAAACAATTACTCTTAATTTTCACGCGAGGCTACTTAATAAAAAATACAATAAAATTTTATTTTCTATTAAAATAATTACTCTCAATTTTTACGCTACAATCTTCGATTATTGGTTCTAGCAAATCTATTAGTTGATTTATGTTTAATTTATTTATAAATTCTGAATTGGTTATTGTGTCTTTTGACTCTATTGGGCGATTTGAATATAGCATGGGAAAATTATTAATTTATGCAAATTTTTATAAAGATAATTTCTTTTTTGCATCAAATTAAATATATATATCAATTTTTCTATATTGATGTTTTATATATACAAATGTTGTAGATTGAGCTTAGAAAAGCACTTTTAATTTATCGATTATATTATTTAATATATTTTTTATATTAGATTACTATATTACAAAAGAGTAAAAACAAGTAACTGATGTTCCGTTAATTTTTTTAATTAATTATTTTTTAATTGTACCTTTTAAGCTCGATTTTATATTTTTAATTAATTTATATATTTTTGTGGTTATATTAAATATTGTGTTTAATATTTATTTGTTTTTAATTAGTTGTGATTGAAGTTATTATTTAACACTCTTAAGGAATTTTGATACTATATAGTGTAGTGACACAAAAAATAAAATATATCATATAAGACTAAATAACATAAAAAAACATTTCACTATATAAAGATCAAAAAAAACATTAATATAAAAAACACATAAATCAGAAGTCGTTAATATATTTCACCTTTTATCGGCTCTCGAGATACAATCGTACGATTCATTTTAACAATTATTTTTAATTAATGTATTTCGCGTTTTATAGCATTTCTACTTAATTAAAATCCATTTCTATTTAATTAAAATTCGTTTATATTTAATTAAAACTCCTTTTTATTTAATTAAAATTCGTTTATATTTAATTAAAATTCGTTTTTATTTAATTAAAATCCATTGCTATTTAAGTAATTCTTTGCAAAAAAAAACTATATTAAAATTAGAAGAAAAAATATATATCGAAAATGAACTGTAATATAGACAGAAAATGAAATCTAGACAACGTGAAGTAAATATAGTATAAATATTATTGTACCAGTTTTTTGAAATATCGTTTATATAAACGCCAGGTAATTATATAAAAATGAAAAAATGCAATAAAATAATATTTAATCAAAGTTTCGCATATCCAGTGCTCTACTACAATTCCTCCTGATTAAAGTGAAATATCCTATCATATCTGCTTGTGTTATTTGATTCTTGACTTCGAGAATATTTTCTGCGAATGATTGATTGTCACTCGCCAAAACATGATTTCTCACAATTGTCTTAACTTTTCTGAAACAAAATTCGATGGAATTAAGCATATAAGAATATGGACTCAAAAACCGCCGCCTTGAACGATTTTCTTCAACAAAATTTTTTATTTCACGCGCATATTAAATAGAGACATTGTCATAAAACAAAACACACTGTTTTTTAAGACCCTGGTCTAAAAAGACGAACAAAAAACCCAAAAAAAACTGTTTAAAATTCTGAGCCCTTGCCCCACGTTCGATAACGACACTATACAAAACTTTTTCTCCATTTATCGCGCTGATTAGCGACAGATTTCTTCTCCTGTTTGTTGAAACAACTGCGGTTGCTCTCGTGCCTGCCCTGGATCTCCCATAGTTACGTCTCATGGATAGATTAAAAGGGCTTTCGTCAATGAAGATTATGTATTTATCTTCAATTGTAAGGTCGTTTAAAAAGTAGTTCGCGTACTCTTTTCGCAACTCTTTACTCCTTAGGGCATTTACGGCTTCTTTTGTGCAGTTTAGTCTTTTTAGCCTGATGGAAATGTCTAAGAGACATTTCCGTATCGTTTCAAGACACAATGTAATCGAAAATTCTGCATGAATGTTTTCCTGTATTGACTTAACGGTAACAGTGCAGTTTGTTTGAATTTCATTTTCGACGAACTCTGCAATTTCGTTCGTCAATACTCTGCCACCTAGTCTTCTACCACGTGGACTAATTGAAACATCTCGACTTTATCTATATTTTTTATAACGGTTTGAATACTTCTATATTTCAATTCAGTTATTAAAGCAATAGAGGTGATGTCGTGATCGAGTAAAAAGAGATTTACTATTCTCTCTTTTTCCTGAAGCGAAAGCGACGATCTCTGTCGGCGCAAAGTGTTTTCTTGGTTTTCAGCTGGAGGTAAATTCATAATCTTATCTTTTGGACTTTATTATATATCTACGTATCAAAAAGCGAGCGCAATTTTTACGTCAGAAAACTCACGTAATTTTTACTTTTTTAGGAAAGCAACAACAATTTTAGTTTGATAAGATTTTTTAGAGATATGTGAATGGATTTTAATTAAATATAAATACTATATACAGACTTTACAGTCTTATATTTTATAACTAGAACATTAATAAAAATTTTTTATTTTTTATATTTTTACAATTAAAAAATATTTATAAGTTTTTTTTCAAAGATATAATAATGTAGTACAGTCGTTTTTTAATAATGTTAATTTTTAAAATTTTAATATTTTATTAAACTCTTTCTTTTAATAGCTTTTTTAAGATTGTATTTTATAATATTTATTATATTTTTTGCTAGTTTTTTAAATTATACTTTTTGCTTTTTTTTTAAAAATTTTTTTAAGTCATTATGACATAAATCAAACAAAAACATAGAACTTACAGGAATGTTTTTATAAAAGAAAATCAGAATCTGTAAAAAGGTTTTCAAAGCTTTTTATGTTTAATTGTTGATTTAAACTGTACTGTTAGTATATAGAAACGAGTGGGTAACACAGTGAAAAATTTTTTACGTTTTTTTGATAATTATATATATGGTTTGTTGTTTATATTGTTAAAGAACTATAGACGACTTTTTAATAACTTTAATTTTGTAACATTTTATAAATATGCACAGTAATTTTTTTGTTTTATGTTTATATACTTTTAAAAGTTTATTTATGATAGAATCAAAATTTAGGTATTTTAACGAGACTGTTTTTTTTTGTAAAACTTAATGAAAAGATTCAAGTTTTGATAAAACAAAACAGTTTATGTAACAATTTTGTTTATGAGTTATGTTATATTCATTAGATGTTTTGTCTATTTTGCTTGATAACAGGTTATTCCGATTATTTATATGTTTCGTTTATTTTCGTTCCTTAACTACTGCAGCCATATTCGATTTGAACATATATTAATTACTGTGAAAAGATTAAAAGTTGATAAGACCATATGTTATATTTAGATAAAGCAATTAATTTATAAAAAAAAGACTCGTTTCACGCTTTACGTTCTATATAAATATAAATATGCAATATTTAATATTCCAAAAATTTTTAACACCCTTGCAAAACGAAAAAACTTTTATTATTTTCGTTGTAAACTGTAGCGTGAAAATAAGATAAGCGTGAAAACTGGGAGCAATTATTTTAATAGAAAATAAATTTTTATTGTATTTTTTATTAAGTAGCCTCGCGTGAAAATTGGGAGTAATTGTTTTTTATTAAAAGTACTTAATTATTTTTGTAAATTACACTTAATCCTTTTTTTTCGGAATTAATCGTAAAAATTAGGAGTAATCATTTTAACAGCAAGATTAAATTTTTTTAATAGAAAACAATTACTCCCAATTTTTACGCGAGGCTACTTAATAAAAAATACAATAAAAATTTATTTTCTATTAAAATAATTGCTCCCAGTTTTCACGCTGATCTTATTTTCACGCTAGCTTTTCGTGAAAATAATGTATATATATGGTTTGGCTAAGTGATAGTGTTTTTTTAATATTTCAATTTTCACGATAAGTTTCAAGCTAAAAAACTCAGCAAGCAGAAAATAAAAGTTTTTAAATTTTGTTTATTCGATATTACTTTGTTTTAATTAGTTAATATTCTTAATTAACGAATTATGTACAGTAAAAGTCGCAACATTATTTTCACGTCTTACTTTGACAAACCCCCGTGTAAATTTCAATAATAATAAAAACACCGTCTTTATAAAAACTTTCCAAAGCGCCCCTCCTTCTCCCTATAGACATCCCGAACTCTTTTGCTATTAATATTTTTGCGGCAACTATAATGTTTTTAAACACACTCTTTCATCATAAGCTTTTTTATAACCTTCGACATAACTCATGTAGTTATTTCTTATTTGTTGTATCGAGAAAAAGCTATCTTGACGATGCTAATTAGTATTTGACGAATCATAACCCTGAAACAAGACAAATAGAGAAATCTGCGTTGCTTTATGCTTAGTCTTGTTATACTGAAAAACAATTTCGTTCAGTATTTCTATATATCTACGATTATCAGTTCCGAGATATCTTCTAATTTTAGATTTGAGAGTTCTGTTGAATCTCTCTATCTGCCCTTGAGTTTGTGGACGATAGAGTGCGCCATGTACTTGTTCAGATTCAATATGACCAATAAAATCTACTACCCTATTTGCCACAAATTCTCTGCAGTTATCTGAATGTACAATTTTCCAGCCTCCTTCTCGATAATAGAGGTGTTTAAATGCTTTCAGGAAATTTTCTGAGATTTTCCGTTCAACTGGGCAACATAAAGCAAATTTGAAAAACGAATCTATCATCGTAAAAATATATTTGATTTCATTGTTTGATTCGTAGTATTCAGATAGATCATTTGTGTCAACAATTCATGTTTCTCTGATAAAATTCGGAATTATTAGCGTAAGCGGGGTTGAAGGAACGTGCTGTGCCTCTCTTTGACAACCCACACACTCATCAACATAGTCGTAAATTTGCTTGACTCCCACACCAATACAACGTCTAAGAATTACTTCTCAAAGTGCATTCCTACCAAGGTGTCTTGGTAAATGAAAAAATTGCATATTTGTCTAATTTTTTCAACTTCAAACTCGCAAACATATTCAAGCCTTACCTGTCAAATAATGTATGCAGTTTACCTTCCTCGAGAACAAATCCACGGGCCTTTTCCAAGAATCTGGGTTTTTCAAACTAACTCATTTCTACTGGTGCAGGATTGGTGATAAAAAGCGACACAGTGTTTACTTTATCTTCTTCATTTTTAATTTTGGGAACTTTTGCCATGTTGATGTTGTTAATTCTTTTCTACAGACATTTTCTTTTAGAATTTCATCAAATAAAATTTTAGCGTGAAATTTTGGATTAATGAAATTCGAAATGTTCGTAATTAAATTATACATAGTTTTTGCTTACGGAAATCTAGCGTGAAAATTGGATCAGCGCGAAAATTGGGAGTAATTATTTTTAATAGAAAATAAATTTTTATTATATTTTTTATTAAGTAGCTTCGCGTGAAAATTAAGAGTAATTGTTTTCTATTAAAAATACTTAATTATTTTTGTAAATTGCACTTAATTCAATTTTCACGAAATTAATCGTGAAAATTGGATTAAATGATTTTAAACAGAAAGATTAAGTATTTTTAATAGAAAACAATTACTCCCAATTTTCACGCGAGGCTACTTAATAAAAATACAATAAAATTTTATTTTCTATTAAAATAATTACTTCCAATTTTTACGCTGATCCAATTTTCACGCTACAGTAAACTAATATTTTTTCCACTCTGTCTATTGTATTATATATCTATTATATCTTTATAGAAAAATAGAAAATGTCATTTATATGGTTTTTAATTTATAATTTCAGTACATATTATATTTGTTTATTGATCAGAAAATATGGTTTATTGATTTATATCGTCTATAGAATCAAACGCCGCCATTTACAACGAGAATATACTGAAAGTTTTCAAAATTAATGTAACGTGGAATATAAAATTTTATAATGAAAAACTAATAAAAAGCAAGTATCGTTGTATTGTGTTTTTTTAAAAACGTTAACTCGCTACGTTTTTATTAAAAACCGAAATTTAATAAATTGCTAAGAGTTTATTTTTTTACTTAATTTGATTTTTTTAGTAAAAATAAGTGTTTATTTTTGAAGTATCGGTTCTAGATAAAACCAAAGAAAAGACTCTGAATCACTTTTACGAGACACCATGTTTAATCAAAACATTTTTGTTCTTGATATAATTACAGTTTGAATAACAATACTGATAATTTGTGCTTGTCTTATATAACGCCCCGTAAAGCTATTAAATATATTAAAAAGAGCCTTCGCCAATTGCCACATCTCGTCTTCTTAACACAATAACAGTGTGATTGCAAATCACTTTCCTACTTTATCACTCATTACATCAACCATTGTAACCTGAACATAGAGAAACCTACAGAAAGCATAAGGTATCTAAAAAAATATTGACGATCACTTTAGATTTTCAAAAATTAAAAATAGAAAATTGATCTTTATACGATTCATCAGGTTCTACAGATATTTAAAGATTTAATACTTTTTCTACAATTATACTGAATAAAAGTTATATTTATAAAATACCCGCTCGTTAAATATAAAAAACACAATTTTTTTTTAAAAGATTATACTCGTTTTTTTTTGTGCATTTAACAAACTTTTTTTTTTGATTAGATTAAATACATGGTTTTTTTAAAAATATACGCTTTTCTAAAAAAATAAAATAAAAATTTTGCTTTATAATTAAAATAACTTCTGCCTTTTATAGCAACTACCAAATTTATTTTTAGAGGATAATCTGTAACTGTATAAAATCAATTAAATAAACTTTAAATAAAAGTTTCTTTTAAATCAAAGGCATTTGCACAAACAAAAAAATCGTGATCAAGAAAATAAAGTTTTTTCGGCACTTATATTCTTTTCATAATTAATTTTTGCAAAAAAATGTTTTTAATATTTTTAAATAAACAAAATTTATTTATTTTCAGTCAACTTTTACGCTTTTTGATTTTTAAAAAGACCGCAAGTTTTTTTTTTAATTGTTTTTTTTTGGAAGTTTCTTTTTTATTTATCCGTTCGCGACTTATATGTTTATTACATGTAATGACAGTGATTAATAATAGTAATCGTGTAGTTTAGTATATTGTGTTGTAACTTAAACGTAAATGTTTTTTGATTAATTGAAACTATAATTTATTTCATTAATTATGTTTGTTTTAAAAGGCGGGCGGCTTTATACTAGACAAGTAAAAGATTTGTCATTAAAATATTTTTATATAAAATATAAGCTCGTCTTTTTATATATAAAAAACTAATTGACTTTGATTTTATAAAAACCATGTTTTTGTAGTTAATCAAAACTAAAAATTTTTTTCAATTCTTTAAATTTTTTCACTCATCGCTCATATAACTTTAATATATTTTTTAAAGTAAACAGTAAAGTCTCGTGAGTTTATTTGACATGATTAGCGACAGTGTACATCTGCGTCTGTAGCGTAAAAATAAGATCAGCGTAAAAATTGGGAGTAATTATTTAAATAAAAAATAAATTTTTATTAATTTTTTTTAAAGTAAGCCTCGCGTGAAAATTGAGAGTAATTGTTTCCTATTAAAAATACTTATTCTTTCTATTTAAAATCATTTAATTCAATTTTCACGATCAATTCCGTAAAAATTGGATTAAGTGTAATTTAAAAAAAATTAAGTATTTTTAATAGGAAACAATTACTCCCAATTTTTACGCGAGGCTACTTTAAAAAAAAATTAATAAAAATTTATTTTCTATTTAAATAATTACTCCCTATTTTTACGTTGATCTTGTTTTCACGCTACACATTTTTAGTTCTAAATATTGATCAAGTGTTATTTATTTTTATATATCATTTGTTAAAATTTATATGTTTTTTTTCTTAGTTGTTTTGTTTTTACTGTTATTAAGTCGAATAAATAAAGTGTTTATTTGTTTACTTGGAATTTAGTATTATTATGTAAAAAAAATATTCTTCTAATTTAATTTTTTCGCAGTTTTTTTGGTTAAAAACAAAACAAACAAAACTTTTTTTTTGTTTTAGAAAACGGGTCGATAAATTATAAAGTCTTTAATTGTAAAGATTTTTAAAACTTCGTTGTACTAAGTTTTATTTTACAAAAAAAAAGAATAAAAATAGATTTTTAAATTAAATTTTAATAAAAAAGTTTTGTGTACTCTCTTTCCTTGTGTTTTGTTCGTTTCATTATATATTAAAGATTAACCGCTGTTCAAGAAGCGTATAATATACGTTTCTTCAAAGTAATAACTCTCGGAAGCATAAGATATTTTTTTAAACTTTGGGTTAATTTTTCGTGTTAAAAAGAACCTGTTCTCAACAACCAAATTAACTATGTTTATTTGTGCATCATATGCTCACCAGTAATTTTTGACATATTTTGCAAAGTAGTTTCTCACTTTTTGTATTTTAAATAGTTCATCAAGACTGTTCCAGTTAGAGTTTATGAGATTGTGCTTCTTAACGAAAACAAATAATAAATGTTGGTTGATTTATGTTTGACAATGTTGAACTGAAAAACAATATCGTCTAATGCAAACACCCGGTTTCTATTTTCCTGGCCTAAAAACTTTCTTATGCGCGACTTTAATGTTTTATTTAATCGCTAAACCTGGCCTTGACTCTGTGGCCAATACAAAGCCCCATGAACAGATTCCGCCTGCATTATACATGCAATATATTCTTGGACAGCGTTAGATGTAAATTTTCTTTTGTTATCTGAATAAAAGATTTACCACATATCTTTTCTCTTGTGTAAAACTTTCAAAGCGTTTGAAAAATCTGCTCCAGGCTTTGTTAAAAAAGAAGTGCACCAAGCAAACTTCGAAAAGCTTGTCTATCATTGTAAAAACATATTTAATTCTATCGTTCATATCTGAGTATTGTAATAAGTCTATCGCGTCTGCGATTAGATGTTCTTGTATAGAATTTGAAATGATAGGCGTTCGTGATAATGTCAGTGTAGGAACGAGTTCTCTTCTGCACGATAGACACGAATTAGCATAAGTAGCTATACGTTTAGCACCAATTCTGACAATTTTTTTATAGCTCTCACTTCTCAAAATGTTTCATCTGAGATGACCAGATAAATGGTAACTATCGCAAACATCTTCTATTAGATCATGTTCGAAATCACAAACATAAATATACTCTTTCTTTTTATGCAATATTTAAAATACCATATTCATACGTAAAACACCCAGCCTTTCTTTTTAAACAGAACAATGCCTTAGAATTGAAACTGTTGAGTATAGTACTGGTGAGTAAACAAACAACCAAGTTTTTTTTTTCTTCTGTAATTATTTTCAAAACTTTTGACATAATGTTTTGTTTTTCTTAATTCTAAAAAAACCTTATAAATTTTAACAAATGATATATAAAAATAAATAACACTTGTACGATATTTAGAATTAAAGGTACGCCTCAAAAAACCTAATTCCAATTCTTTTTGTTAAAATAAATTTTTTTATTTTGGTCGTTAGCATTTGGGTTAAAAATTTTAAATGTAAAATAAATTTAATCATTGAAAAATAAATTAACACAATTACCAACAGAGAAAACGTCACAATTTGTGTTAAATTGTTTTAAGTGAAAAATTAAATTGATCATTTAAAAATAACTTAGCACAAATTCTGACCGAAGCTCGATAATTGGAAAACAATAAAAAACACATTTCCACTATAATATCTTAACACAAAGTCTAACAATCAAAAATTCTAACGCTACATGTAAAAACTTTTCTTTTAACGTCATCCCCTTATTTTTAAAATAAATTTTTGGATGTATTCTGTTTTCGTTTTTCAATTTTTTTGACTTTAATTTTAAAACATCGAAATTCTCACTATTTTCTAGATACGAGTTTAACAACCAGATAAGTCAATTTTTTGATTTTAAGCAAAATTTTTTAAAAAAACAAAAATAACAAGTTGTAAATCAAAATATATTTTATTTATTTTAATAGAAGTAACACGTACACTCAATAAACAGGCAACTAAGTATTTGTTAAAATACTGCAGACGTTGCATGCAAAAAATAAAATTTAAAATGATAGAAAAGAGCAATATAAAAAACTTACTCAACCGCAAATGCAAAAAACAATTAAATTGTTTTAACTTTGGATAGAATTAGCTTGTAAACGTGCTTTTACCAGACTGTAAAAACTTGTTCGCAGCTTTTAATACTTTCTGATTACTTGTATTTATGTAATCAAAAAAGGTTTTAACTTGATTTTTTAAATCTCATATTTATATTTATAAGAATGGTCAAAAAAAATGCGTTTAATATATAAAATTTGTGTTTTTTATTAGTCTTGTTAAGAGTATACGATTTTTATTTCAATTTGCTGCAATACTTCATTTGACTCTTTTAATAAGTAAAAATACTTTTACATTTATTCAATAAATGTCTTAACAAAATAAAAATACTTTGATTTTACACTAATTATCTAACCAGATAAAAAAAGCTTTTTTAAATTCAATTATTAGATAGAAAAGTATCATCAAGAAAGAAAACCTTTAAAAGTCAGTGTTTTTAAAAACTCACCAATGAAAACCTTATTAATTTATTTTTTGACACAGCGATATAAACTAACCAAAACCAATAAACAAAAAAAACAACTATGCTGCGTCTAGTGTCACTAAAAGTATTAGAGCCATTGACTACGAAACGCAAGAAAACAGATGTAGTTTAAATAATGTTAAGATACTTCCGCTTTCTTCTTTTAAATCTAAATTGAAAGTAAAAGTTGACATAAAAAATGATTTTATATCTTATTTTGACTTAATATTTTATTAAACTGTTTTAATCTTTTTTTTAGTGCAAATTAATAAAAGATTAAACTATAAAAATAAGAAAAATATACTCAGTATAAAAACAGAACAGCCGAATCAATAAGCAAAATAAAAAAAATAAAATATCAGCAAGGTTCAATTGTTGAATTAAAAACTTACATAGCTGTAATCTTGTATATAGATATATCTATGTTGCCGTTTCCGAATGTATCAAAGGAAAAACAAATTTTTTTTATAACTAGAGTACCGTACCTGAGAATATAAGCTATATAAGATTCACCAAAATCAACACTCATTTTAGTTTAGTGTGTATAAAAAAAGATTTTAAAAAACAAAAAGATATTAAAAAAAACAACAAATAAAATAATATAATACATAAACGACTTTTTTAACTGTATATAGCCTAAAACAAAGAGTTATTTATAGACAAAACCATGTGTAAGTTCCAAAGGCGATATTCATTTAAAACCTATAATTAGCTAAACCTCTTAAAGTTGGGTTGAAATTCTTTATATTAGCTGATTATAAAACTTCGTTTGTATGTAAAATATTGCTTTATACAGAAACGACAGTAAAGAAAAAAAACACAGTAAAAAGTCTAATAGAAAATTTTACTTATAAAAACCACAAATCTTTTATATATAATTTTTATAATTTGTTTGTCTTATGTGTGAAAATGAGAGAGTTAAGTGTATATATTTGTGAAACGTTAAGATCTTTTCGCGGTAAACCAAAAAGTTATATACAATTTAAAAAAAGTATAAAAAATTTTGCGTGATGCTTCATTTTGTCCAAAGTCAAAATGTCCAAATTTTTCGGGTTTTAAATTTTCCGATCAATTGTGTTTTTAAAAAAAAGTAAATAAAAAGACTTACTTTTCTAACTATACGTTATTTAAAAACAAACAAAATAGTATGATCTACGAAAACTTTAATTTATTTTAAAAACAAAAATTTCGACTTGTAAAACTTTAAAATAACTTCAAACCTTAATTACACAAAAAGAGTTAGGTCAGCGTAAAATCTTAAAAAGTTTTTTAAACATTAATTTCAAAAGAAAATCTTGATCTGCGTAAAACTGTCAATTTTTTTAAACCTTAATTTTAAAAAAACTTTCAACACAAAAAAACTTGAATTTTTTTAAACCTTAATTTCAAAAAAATGGAAATAAAAATTAAAAGATTTTTTAACCTTAACCTCAACAAAAATTAGTTTTTGTAAAACATTAAAATTTTTCAAGCCTTAATTTCAAAAAAGACTTCGTTTTACGTAAAACCTTTAAATACTTTTCAAACATTATTTTCAAAAAAAAAAATATTTATCCACGTAAAACACTGATTATTTTTAAAGTTTAATTTCAAAAAAACTTAGACACGTAAAATTTGTGCAGACATTAAAAAGAAGAGAAATTTTGGTGCTCGTGATTTCTTCAAATTTTTTCAAATTTTATTTCTAAAAAAAATTTGCTCTTCTCGTAAAACCTATAAACTTTTTTAGACTCTATTTTCAAAAAAACTTTTTTTTCGTAAAACCTTAAAAATTGTTCAAACCTTAATTTCTAAAATATTCAGTTTGCGTAATACATAAATTGTTTTCAAACTTTAATTTCAAAAAAAACTCTGTTCAACGTAAAACCTTAAAAAATATTCAAACCCTAATTTTTAAAAAAAGTTTAATTCAGCAAATTTCTAATTTTGCCTAACTTAAATTTTAAAAAACCGCGTTTCAAGTAGAAGTTTAAATTTTTTGCAGAATTATTTTATTATACTCGCGTTATCGGAAAATTTTTATTTTCTTAAAATTGATTTCATAAACATGATATTTTTGTAGTCAAAAGTTTTTTTAAAATTAAAATTTAAACAACTAGTTTTTTATGTGTAAGAAAGTTTTTTTTTGAAGTTAAACTTTGAAAAAGTTTTAAAGTTTTATTCAATCTTTAAAGTTTTATTCAATCTTTAATTTCTTAGAAATTAAAAATTAAAAATCTTTTAATATAATTAAGTGAACCAAAATTTTTTATTTAAATTTTAGTTTGAAAGATTTTTTAAGGTTCTACACAGACCGAAGCTTTTTTAAAAACAAACTTTTAAAAATTTTGAATCTTTCCCATGGGCAATGTTTTTTTCAAATTAAAGTTTAAAAAATATAAGATATTACGTGCACTGTTTTTTTTTGAAAAAATGTTTGAATTTTTTTTGACTTTACGCAACTCAAGTTTATTTTGGCTTTTGGGTTTTAAAAAGTTTTTAAATTTTCTCGCGAAGTAGATTATTTTCGTTTGTTTTTAGGTTCTCGTGTAGCTGTTAAGATCAACGTTTGAATTACGTTTTTGATGAAATCTAACTATAGATTGTAACAAAAGTTTTATTAAAGTAGAAAGCATAGTTCATTTTTAATAAATCGTTTTTTTAGATTGTTAAATTCTCGATTTGAAATTTGACTTTTTTTGTATTTCTTTAAAATTTTATATTGAGAGTGTTTTTAATTTAGTTAATGTGTATTATTTGTTGAATTACTGTATCTTTTATTTAGTATGTTATTTGCTTTTTTTAAAAAGATTATTTGGTCTTGATGAAGAATATAATGTCTTGTAATAACTCGTTTCTTAATCGTTTAGTTTTTGATTTTAAAATTGTTAGTTACTTGTTTTTGAAAAACTTTGTTTTTTATTAGTTATTTTATGGTTTGTAAACAAAAAAAAGCAATAATTAAAATTGAGTTTTTTTAATAATAAATATATCTCATTAGCTCATTAAAGTAATCGATTGCATGTTTTTCTTTAATTTCACTTCTTTGAATAATAAAGTTGTGGTAATTTTCTGATATTCTCTAGTATTTTTTGTTAAGCTTTAACGCTTCTCCGAGCATCAATCGTTGGTGTTTTTGTCTAATTTTTTCTTCTTCCCCAATCAAGTGTATAACAAAATTTCTTGGTGTTTTGTTTAGTCTACCGAAAGATGACCTAAACACATTATGCCACCCTTTCACGGCGTTGTTTGTGCAGGGAAGAGTGTCTAATATGTTTTGTCTGTTGTTCCAAAACTCGATTGGAAAACGTGGATTCAGCCCAAATGTGTCTATATAGGTAGTTTCAAAGTAATTGAAAATGCCTATTGGTTCTTGTGGGAAGTCTTCCAATTGCTTAAGCCACTCAAAAGTCGTACACACTCGCTTATTAGCACGAATGATAGACACCCTAGTGCTTGAACAAACTTTCGTACGTTTGGATTGTTTTTAAACTTTGTTGAAAATCCGGACGAGTCGAGTTTTCTTTGTACACTCTGGGCCAAGTGAAACATACATCTTGTCATTCTAGCACCCGGGAAAGCGGATGAAAATGCTGTTATAGCTGCCGTCTTAAAGTCAGACATTATAACATGGGAATTTAACTCAGATATTAGTTGGTTTAAGTAATATAAGAATAAATTATAAGTATTTAGCGACTTAGAGGGAGTAAAGCAAACACAGCAGGAAACACATGATTATTCAATAGAATAGATATCGCGTATAGTTAATAGCGTTTTCGGGGAAAACAGCAAATGTTACATCTATGGACTATATTCTTGAGCTTTTTAGTGTATCATATCTTCAAAAAAGAATATTATGATGTTAGAGCGTTTTACAATATCACGAGCGTTATTAGGTCCATATTGATAAAACCCCGCACCACCCATCGTAAACATAAGGACTTCTTCTATGCTTAGAATTGGTTCAACGACGGACCCTGCATCTAAAAGATTTTTTCTTGTCCGATCTACAATTTGAACCAGGCTGTCGTACGATCCAGTTGCTGAGATTACATCTTGACTGTAGCCTGTTAAGGCCCTGTGTATCATGTTTCGAGCAGTATTGTCTGTAGACAAAGCTTCCACAATTACTTGATTTTTCAATATGTTTTCTTGAGTTTTATCTGGTCTCGGTTCATGGTCGTGTTCTCTATGTTCTGTAAAAACAGTGCTTTCAATAACGATCAGAACGCTCAAGGGGGTTTTTATAAAAGCTCTACATAATCTGATTGTGCATCTCCATGTTAACTCTATATTACCTTTGTATTTTAACGTGTAAGTGTGTATATTGCAGATTAGCTGCTTTTGACTACTGAGCTTAGTTAAAATTGTTAACATGAAGAGCTGTATTTTTTTCTTATAGTATTCAAAACAAAGATAAATGTTTTGTTAAACAAGCTACATAAAAAATTTTAATATACAATTCTGTTGAAATCGTATTAAAAAACAGATTTAATTTAAATGTCAATTTACCGATTTTTAATTTTTTTAATTTATATTTTTATTTTAATGTACTTAACAATAAATTTATTTGGGGATAAGTGCCTTTAGGGGGGGTGAGAAAGTTATATTAAAAATAGAAATTGTTTAGTTAAAAATAGATTTTAGATGACGATAAACGCGAACTCCCGAGCAATAAATCTTCAAAAGCATTTTCTGAATTTTTGAAAAACTTGTACTCTTCGATATAGTATTTCAGGTTCTTTTTGATATTCTTACCCCTCGATTTGACGTATTTTTTGAGTTGATCCAAC
>SBJP01000197.1:0-22288 GCA_014805705.1 Cucumispora dikerogammari | reverse complement strand
AAAACAAAGCAACTTCAGTTTATTTAAAGAACCGAGACTTGTGTTTCTGTGTTTATGAGAAGAAAAAGCTAAACAAATCAAAGTTTATTAAAAATCTAGCATTTCAAGTGCTTTACCACAATTTTTTCTGATTGAAATAAAGCAATCTATTCTGTCTAAGAGAAACATTTGGTTCATCGCAGTGACGATGCTTGTTTCGAATGTTTGTTCTTCATTTGCCCTAACATGGGTTCTTATCATACTTTTTACTTTTCTAAAACAAAACTTTATGGGATTAAGCATATATGAATGTAGGCTCCAAAACATGCTTCAGAGATTATTTTCTTCAATAAAACTCTTTATTACACACGTATAATGAATGCCAGCGTTGCCATAAAACAAAATACTGTTTTCTTTAAGTCCGAAGTCGGGAAGTGCAGAGATAATTCTCTGAAGAAACAACTGAAAATTTTTTGACCTTGCTTTACTGTCGATTACGACTTTATACAACACACGCTTGCAATTTATTACACCCATTAACGATAAATTTCTTTCTTTGTTTGTAGAAACAACCATGCTTATTCTAGTATATGCAACAGATCTACCATAATTTCGTCGCATTAAAATATTAAAACGACTCTCGTAGATAAAAATTTAATATTTGTTCTCTATATCGAGATTATTTAAGAGCAATTTGCGTACTCTTTACGCAATTCTTTGCTTCGCTTGGTGTTTCAACTTTCGGTGTATAATTCAATCTTTTTAACGTAAATGAATTGTACAAAAGACTTTTTCGTATTGTTTCCAGGCAGATTGTTACTGGAAAACGCGCAAATATTTTTCCTTGAATGTTTTTAATGTGATACTGTAAATTAAACGAATTTCGCTTTCTATAAGCTCTGAGATATCTCTTGTCATTATTCTTTTATACGACCCCTTCTCTTGTGGTAGATTTGAGATTGACCGACATTCATCGTGTTTTTTAATAACAGTTTGAATAGCCTTGTACTTTAAACCTGTAACAAAAGCTATAGACATTATATTATGAATATGTGTGTAGAGAGTTATTACTCTTTCATTTTCACGATTTGAAAGTAGTGAGCTCTGTCGGCTCAGAATATTTTCTATATCTCGTTGTGTAGAGAGAAGATCATAAGCTTTTATTTTCTTCAATATTATATACAAACGAAATAAAAAGTATGTGTAAACTTTAGCAATAATTAACACATAGATAACACAGAGTTTTAATGACACTGAAAGAAATTTTAATTTAAAATAAGTTTTATTTTTGATAAACAGTTTTCTATTTTAATAAAAGCTAGTTTATTTAAATAGAAAAAGCTTTTAATTAGGTAGAAATGCTATAATATTAAAATAGAAAATGGTTTTATTAAAATAGAAAAAAATTTTAATTAAGTAGAAATGCTATAATATTAAAAGATCTGAAAAAAAAATATTCAAAAGCCACTTATTCGATAAACGCTTTCTTTCTCAATATTTTACTTCAAATTTCGATATATTTTTAAATACGAGTCGTTTCTCTATCTGTTTGTTAATTTTTTTTAATGATTGTGTCAAAATTTTAATCTGATTGTTATTCTTTTCAAATTATAAAGTTTTGATTACGATGCAGCTCTTTAACTTGAATCAATAAAAGAATAGCGTTTAATTTGACCTAACAAAAACAAAAGATTGAAGTTCAAAAAAAAATTGGTTCAGCTTTAACAAATTTAAAAAATACTGACTGAGTGAATATACAAAATCAAATATGATTAATTTGAGCAAATGAGTTTTCTAGAGACAACACGCAATAAGTTGATCAAAGTTATTTTCAAAATACGTTTTGCAAATCAGTAAAAAATGAATGTAAATAAAAAATAAGAAACCAAAAGTCAGTTTGAATATACAAAAGAACAAGTTTACAAAAGAAACAAAAATAATATTTTGAAATAGAAACAACAAAGAAGATTTATAAAACAAATTTCTATTGTTTTTTGATTAATGCTCTACTAACAAAAAAAAAGCAAAAAATTAGAAAGTTAAAAACGAGTTAACCCTTAAAGAAATATAGTATCATGAAAACGCAAATGAAAATAAAACATGTAAGCAGAAAAAAATGAAAACGAAAAGAAACAAATTCATGTGCAGTAAATGATTTTATTTTTAATCGGACTCTCTACTTATCTTTGCACGATAAATGTAAAAAACGAAATACTATAAATAGAGTAATTTCGTTTAGAGCCATTCATTTCAAACATTTATTTTATAACTAAAACTTTAATGTTTTTTTTTGTTTTTTACGAATTTTTTTTTTCAACAATTAAAAAAATCACATATTTTTATCTAGGGAGTAATATATGCGAAACTATTAAAATAAAAACATTAGTTTATTTCAAATTATACAAAAGCATAAATTAAACTATTCAAAGCATAAACCTTTTTTTATATAAAAGTAAAGCGGTAACTGGACTGTTCGCCATTGTACCGTTCATCAAAGAACAGAATACTTTATGATCATTCGACTCAATTTATTATATTCAAAAAAAATTTTTTTTCTTCGTTTTTTTTAAAAACTTTTTTTTCACGAAACTTTCGTGTTTTTTTCCAGTCTTTTATAAATGGGTGTTTTTTAATAATTTTATGAAAAAAAATGGTTAAACGCACGATGTGTTTTTTTTATTTTAGACTTATAACTTTAAAGTTGCGTTCTAAAACTTTATATCTAAAAACTTTTACTTAGATGAATAAATTTTAAATTTATTTTAAAAATCTTAATGTTGATAGACACGGCCTGTTTTTATAATTTAAGTTTTTTACTTATAAGTGTAAAAACAAAATTTTTTTCGTAAAATCAAAATTTAGAAAAAAAACAAGTTTTAAATATAATTACTAGTGGAAAACAGCTGTATCTCGAACAGTTCTATTTCAAACAGTTCGGTGGCGACCAGTAACTAAAGAATAGTAATATGACGAACCGTCCACGAAACGAGTAAAACAATATTATATCATAATAACTTATAATTTTGTATAAACTAACTTATATTTATATATATTCTATAGACAAAATCTGTCATTACTATAGCGATCTTCAACTAAAACCCTTCATCAAATATATTTTAAAACTTTTTTTAATAAAAAAAAAAGTATAATTAAAAATAAGACTGTTTGTTTTTTAAAAGGGTTTTTGCAAAATATCACTTTTTTCGCATTATTGACAAAATAGCATTTTTTTCTGTATTATTGAGAAAATAGCTCCTTTTTTTATTATAACGATATTTCAGACTTTTTTAATATATAAGAACAACAAGATAATACTAAAACAGTTAAATATATATATGAAAGAATATGCTTGTTGTGTTTATAGTAAAAGATGATAGAGATTAGATAAAAAGTAAAAAAGCGAAAATTATGTTTTAAATACAAAAAATCTTTCTTTAATAAAGAATAAATTGTTATTTTTTATAATAAATTTTTTTCGTTAATGAGTAAAGCAAAAAACATTTTTTTGAATCTACTTAAATGTTAAATATATTCAAAACATAGAATTTGTCTTATTTTAAAAAAAAACAAGAACAAAACGTTTGTTATACATTTTTACAGTTATAGTATTATATGTTTCGAGAAATGTTTAAATTTTAATATAGTTCTTATCGTTGGTATCTTTGATCTACCCTGCCTGTCTAATTATAGATGACAAAAATATACCACCTATCAGCTCTACGTTGATAATTGGGTGTAAGAAAGGCTGATATGTATTGAAACACACAACACGTGTATAACAACACTGTATGAAAACGTGCTCGTCTTCTAAAAAACTAAAGATTTTTGAAAAATGCTTACAAGGGTTATCTTACTTCTATGTTTGATCCTAAGAGTATATCTTTAAATATATATTGACTATGTATCATATATAAACAAAAAAACTGCTGATCGACTGTTTTATCAAGCCCTGGTGCTCCATTGCGATGTTACCTTCTTTTGCTTTCGGTATAAATACTAACAATATACTCAAATATTTAAATTTATTATGCGGTTGTTCTTTTTCATGATATACTTGTTAGATAATTTATTATTTTTGTAGTATATACTGTTATAAATTTTCTAGTGCAATTCAATATATTCTGCCGCATTTGATATACTTTTTTTATATTTTAAAAAGAGAACTTCGATTTTTTCTCATTATTCAATAGCATTTACCTTTAATTAATCATATAAATCGATATCTTATACATCCAGTTCAGCAAACTTTCTGTCAAAATAACACGACCTCATCGTATACTAAAGACTAAGATTTATTATATCATATTTAAATCAAAATTTTTACTTAGTGCAATTGTAAGCTTTTTTTATTTAGGACAATATATTACAAAGAAGGAAATAATCCAATATTTCTGTTCGGCACTATCATAAAAAAAATCATGTTTATGTTGAAATAGTCTTTTAGGTTTTTAAAAAAACACCACTAGGTGTTATTTTTTTTGAATTTCACAATGACGAAAGCTAGTAATATTAAGTTTTCTTACCGTGTTGATCTACAGCTATGAGCGGAGTATTTTTATTTGTGTTAAACAATTTTACCATAGACTGTGATGTTTTTCCTATTAACGTTAAAAAAAATTTCGTATTCTTCCATGTTAAAAATAACCTTTTAAGCGTTTGTTTTCAGTTTGAAAAACATAAAAAAACGTTTTCGAAGTTTAAAGTTTTTATAAGTGAATAAATATACTAATAAAATATCTTTAAAAACGTGCTTAATTTAATTTTAGTCTTGTTAGCGATCCATACGTGATCAAAAAATTTAAAAAAGTTTATGTTTTACTCTTTATTCTATTGACCAAAGCGGCAAGCGTGTCTATTGTTTTTTTATAATCATCATATTATAATCGACTTTGAAACTACAGTTTTTCGAGCCAGAAGGATTATTTTTTCTTATAAAGCATCAGTTTAGGGCCTTTTTAATACGCGGGCACAAAAAAAGTATATTCTTGACCCTCAAACTTCGATTATACGCTTTTTCGTATTCTTTTTTTATCATTTCCGATTGTGAAAATACATAATAAAATCTTTAATATTTACGATTCTCGTTTCCAACGGAATTCTGCTTTCTTATGATATTCTCTAATCAGTTTTTATTGAATAGTATTTTTTTTCTTGCTTGTGATTACTGTTTCTCTTCTCTACTTAGTTTATTGTTTTTATCGAATAATTTCGGTTTTTAGTAATAACATAGTTAAAAATTTTTATAGAGTTTGCGCCCGATTTCTTGTTCTTTGTTGTAAGAATCGTTATTTTTGAATTTTATTTATATATCAGGTTTTTTTATTCAAACAATTTAAAGTAAGCTATTGCAAACCAATTGTTTTATTTATATAAAAGTAGTCAAACCGTTTTTTAATAAACAATAAAGTTTACTATATAAGGTCAGAAACAGTTTAATATTTGATAAACATAGTTTTATTTATTTAAAACACAATTTTCGTTTTTTCTTTTTTTTTATTTAATTCGCATCATATTATATTTTAAATACGCCAGACAGCTTTTCATATATATTTAGTTATATTAGTATTATTTTGTTAGCCTTTTATAATAAAGATCTCTTAAATAACACTATAATAGAAAAAAGTGTTATTTTGTCAATATAATGAAAAACTGTGCTATTTTGTAAATAACGAAAAAAAGACTATTTTGCAAAAAAAGTAGAAAAAAGTACCATTTTGTCTTTTTTTTTAGTTTTTAAATCACAATATTAAAAAAGAAAACGTTTAGTTACAAAGTTATAATAAAAATATAAGTTAAAATATATAAAAAGATTGTTATATAATAACAGAAGAAAAACAGAATAAAATTTCAATGAAATAAAAAACGCAACATTAATATATTAAAATAAATATAATATTAGAAGTTCTAAAAAATGAAAATATGCTTTTATATAAATAAATTAAGATATTATGAGTGTCTTTTTTCAAATATAAATTTTTTTTTAAAAAAATTTAGATTCTTTTGAGAAACTGTTTTTTACTTCAACATTTTAGTCGTTAGAACATAGATAAATAAACAACAGGGTTTATAACATTTAAAGAAAACTTTATTATTTTATTTCATTGACTTTACACTATTTCTGTCGGTTTGTGTTTTTTATATTTTTAAGCTTATCAATTCTTTTTAACTAACCACATGACTTCACATAATTAGATTATAAGCTATTTTTGTCACGCGAAACACAAATGACGATAACATTTGAGCTTAATAGATTGACTAGAGAATTCCTCACTTGAGATAATCATTTGCTCAGTAGCACAGATACTGGGTATATTCTATACTTCTGTGGTTAATCTAATAAACAAAATTAATTCTGAGCCACTCTATTTAGACTTGAATTGAAAAAAAAGGATTAATCGTTAAAGATAGGGCTGTAATTAAAAGCTTAATATCTACTGAATTATTTAGAGACAGCTTTTTGACACAGAAAGATATACATGACAAACTAAGTGTGACCGGACTTAAATTATATTCGTCTGATGTTTCAAAAATCTTTCGAGCTTGTGTTATTCTAAAAAACGATCGACGGTGGTATATAATTAATATACGCAGCTTTTATCGTACTCTAGATTTAAGACAAGTTTACGCAAGAGAAATTTAAATTTTTTTTAATGCTTTAAATAGTTTATTTAGATGAAACAGTTTTTATTTTTTGAAACGTCGCAGAATTGTGAGTATTAAACAATTAATTCTAAAGCGTACGAGCATATGGGGTTCAGAATATTAGCTTAATGCGGCATATTATATCGATGGAGCAATTTAATACGAGCTTAAAGAAGAGTCGTATAGTAGAAAACTTTTTCTAAACTTTTTTAACAGATATAGTACCGTATTACAATTCAAACACAGCCCATATACTAATCATGTATAATTGTCAGTTTAACCATTTGACAGATGTTCTAAAAAGATTAAATACACACAACATGCCCCATAAAAACAATCTATTCCATTCATCGACACTTAAATTATCAAAAGGTTTTTTTTAATGAACTGAAAACGATTTACAAAATATTTAAATCAATGAAATCAACTTGGAAAATAATTAAAACAAGAGCACGAGAATTACATGATTTACGAAGAAGAAAAATTGATAGACAATATAAGAAAATAACATCAAAAACACGCAAATCAAAATTGAGACGAAATTTTATATAAATAAATTGATTTTTCTTTTTTATATCCAGATCTAAAACTTTTATGTCTTTTAGTATATTTTCATATGAAACAAAATTTTTGATAAAAGAATAGCAAAACTACAGAAAGCAAAAATCAAATATTCGCATATGTTTTTTATTTTTTTAAAGTGTTTTAACGTGTTTATTGTGTACTATAAAAGACCCGCTCGCTTTGTTTTCAAAACTCGCTATAATGCCTATAATAGCGAAGAAAAATATTAATTCTACTGCATATACACAAAATAAAATGTTTAAAAAAACAAAATTAAGCCGCTTTTTTTAAGTGTATTTTAAAAAGTTTTATTTAAAAGCGATACAAGTAATTAATTTATTATAAAAGCTTCGGAACAATTATTAAGACAAGAAAAGAAAAACGTTATAACGATACCCATTTTTCTAATTTGATTGGGTGTCAGAGCGAAAATAATAAAAAAATCTTGACCTTGACATTATCTCCCATGTAAAACATGAGGTTTGTTTTTTAGATCGCACTAAAAAACAAAAACTTGTCACAGCTCCTTTGTTATTATTTATGATATTTAAACATACAAAGACACAAGAAATAAATAACAACATCTTTTTCCCTGTACATTATAATAATCTTGATTTTGGTTAAAAGAGCTAGTCAAAAAACACTAAATTATAATCAAAGATTTTAATTTCGTTTGTTATTTTGATAGTTTTTTGTGACATTAAAAAGGTCAAAAAACTTTAAACAAATTCTATTGTGCCAATCAAACCTGTATATATAATGTCGTAATATATATATATTTCTTTCATTATATTATTTCTTCTGTTCTAACATAGTATCAAAAGACACATAAACATTCATATATGACTGATAAGCTTTTTCTATAAAAAATTTTCATAAAACAAGCGTTTTTTAGGTTTTATTTTACTTAACGTTCGTTTTTATGCATGTAATAACTTAAACGCGTCTTTCCCTGGATAAGAGAAGATTTCTGTGTAACATAAAAAAACGTTACAATAAAGTGTCTCTAGTATTTTTTTTAAATATTGTTGATTTAAGTATCAAGTTTTGTAACGAGAAGAAATTCAATATATTGAAAAAGTTTTGTTTTTTTTATCTATATTATAGACAGCGCATTTTCTTTTTTAGAAAATATAGTATCATTATATTTTTATATATTAATGTTTCGATTTTTATTTAATCTGAAATTTATATTTATTTTATTTTGTCTTTACCCCTTTGCCCTAAGCTCCTTTCTTCAATTTAATTTTTTGTTTTTTTTATTTTTATTTTTTCTATTTTATATTTTCTATTTTATTTTTTTAGAAATACTTAATATTTTATTTTAGAATTTTTTTAATATTTCTCGAAGGGCCAATGTTTTTTTTTTTCAAAAGAAAATTGAAATTTTTTTTCAGGTTTTACGTTGATCAAAGTTTTTTTGAAGCTTAAGTTTGTAATATTATTTTAGTTTTACGTAGATCATTGTTTTTTTTCGAAGTTAAAATATAGATTTTTTTCAGGTTTTACGTTCACCAAAGTTTTTTTTAAATAAAGTTTAAATTTTTTTAATATTTTTTGTGGGCCAATGTTTTCTTTTGAAAAAAATTTAAAAAATTTTTCAGATTTTATCTTGACCAAAGTTTATATATGATTAAAAAAGCAAACGAAGTTTAGAAATAGGCACAAAAGTTTCGAGACGAAACGTCTGTCAATCTAAGTGTGTCCAGGAATGTTTCCATCTTATAATAGTGTATGATCTGGAGGGAAACGAAATGTTTCTATCTTACAATAGTGTAAGATCTAGGAGTCATCAAAATGTTTTCATTTTACAATAGTGTAAGATCTGGAGGGCAACGAAATGTTTCTATCTTACAATAGTGAAGACCTGAGAACAAAGGGTTAATAAGAAAATTCTTATATTTTTTAACTTATCTTCTTATATAACTCTGTAATTAAAAAAATTGTAAACGTCTTTTGTTATACTTTTACGAATAAGTGCCAAGTCTAGTAATTTAGTATACTTGATGGAAAACGAAATAAACGAATAAAAACAAAACGGTGTGCGTAAAAAAATTAAACAAATTCTTATATAATACACCTAAATGATAAACATTAAAAAAAAACTACTAAGTTTCAAAGGATGTGTTTTTGATTTATCGATGTGAGTTATAGTTAATCAGCGTGTTTATCCACTTTAAATATTCTTTCTAATTTTTAGGCTAATATTTTTTATTAAATATATAACAACTAGCAATATTTTTATATCGAAAACACTTATATTTGTTTTCTAATGTTTGTTTGAAATAAATGGGAGATGAAATAAAAATCAAACTGTTTTAAAAGAAGATTTTATTAATTTAGGGCTGGGAGACAACATTATCATCTGGTACGACAAGATCATTCTGAAACCATTTTTCTACTTCTTTCGCTTTGCCTTCTTCGCTCTTTAATTTAAAGGACTGTTTTTGTATAAAGAAAAAAAAATCTGTGCGTATTGTTATTTCTATTTTACTTCCAGTGGAGGTAGTGCCCGAAAATACGATTTTTAGTTTAAATCTGCTTTTGTTAATTTCATTTCCTGTTATGTTTAATGTTTTTCTTAAAAGATTTTTTATCACACTAATACTAGTATTACCTTTTTTTCTTTCGTGATCTTTTTCACATTTTTCTACTTCTTCTATTTTTTCTTCTCCCCCCATTTTTCTTTTTTGTTTTCCTTTCATTCCTTCTTCTTCTTCTTGTATCCGTTCTACTTCTTTTCCTATTTTTCTTTTTCTTCCTTTTCTTTTTTCTTCCTTTTCTTTTTCCTCCTTTTCTTTTTCTTGTGTTTTTTCTTTTTCTTCTGCTTTTTCTTCATTTACTTTTTCTTCATTTACTTTTTCTTCATTTACTTTTTCTTCATTTACATTTTCTTCTGCTTTTTCATTTACTTTTTCTTCTGCTTTTTCTTCAAACACTATATATATTCTTGGAGGATAATATATTTTTTTACCTCCCTTTAGGATAAGATCAATTTTGTCGTCTTTTTTTTCAATAATGATGTGTCTTGTAATTACAATTGGCTCCGCTTCTTTCCACTTTTTTTTTCTTCCCCCTGTTTTAGTATATCTAAATAGTTCTACAGAGGGTTTTTGAAAAAAAGGAATCTCATCTAACGGGGCAACAAGTAAAAAAAGAACGATCTCAGACATTCCTTCCTTCTGAACATAGTGTAGTTTATATAAGGCTTTGACATCTGAAAGATTGGTTTTTTCAGATATTAACGTATCTTCTTCTTTTATCTCTATTTCGCCTTTATATAACTTCTTTGATCCGCTTAATTTTTTATCCTTTATTGGGCAGTTTATAAGCGGTAGGTTATTTAAGAAAGCCAACATGGGTATTATTTTTAATAGCCCTTTTTTATAGACTAAAAAAAAGGAGTCTTTTATGTATCTTTTTGAAATTATTAAAAAAACAGAGATAGACATATGGAGACGTTTATACAACAGATAATGCTTATTCAATGTCTTTTCTTTTCTTTTTTTTTAACATGATTTTAATTATATTTTTTTTGTAAAAAAGTTTTGTTTTTTATAATAAAACATGTTTTTATAAAAATTAAAAAAGATAAACGGGCTTTTTACTTATAATCAAAATAACTTTTTATAATAAAAGATTCAACATTTTCTTTAAAATAACTTGTTCAATTACGGAGCTCATCTAAGAATAACTGTAAATATGTGCATAATGATGTTTTTTTAATAAAACGATTTGTCTAATTTGTTATAATCTCTTCAGTGTTTTGAATTAAAAAGAACATATATTAATGTTTCATATGTTTTTTTTAAAAAAAAATGTATCAGGTTTTTTTTAATATATTTTTTTCTAAATATTCGATTCAAAAAACAAAAAATTTTAATATAATTTGTTTATTCTAAGCGCTGTATAAGTTAAACATCTCACATATTAAAAAACGACTAATTTGTCGAAAAATATTGATTTTTTTATCGCGAGGGAGAAAAAAGGTTTGTTAACAAGATTATTATTTTTATCTTCGTTTTTGCGCACCGAATGAAAGAGGAGAATTTAGTGCAAAAAAACATTTTCAGTTATCGTACGACTATTAAAAGATTTCTATCATGTAAATTTCAATTAAACTGTTAGTCAATTAACTTTAAACGATGTCTACTAGACAAACACAGACTTTAAGATAAAAATATATTCTTATCAGAATTTGAATATTAAGAGATGAACGCGATCTTTTTTGTGTATTTAAGTGTTTTAGGAACGTCTCTTGCTGTTTTTAGTAAGATTATGTTTCACAAAAATTTACACTTTGTTTATTTATAGTTCCAAATTTTAAAGGAAAAAAATTTTTTTTGTTATTTGATCATTAGAGAACAAACGTTTTGCTTGTTTTCAACGAATTGAGTGTACTCAAAAAACAAATATACACGTCTAGTCTTGTGAGATTGATAACGTCTGTTTTTTTAGTGTTTTTCTTTTAGAAAATAAGTAAAGCTAGCATCGGCTATTAAAACGATATGATTATTCTTTTATTGATTTAATTGCTTTTTTTTTATTCACTTTTTAATAGGGACGAGTGGTTATAATGAAGGTTCTACAGTTTACACGATGGATACGTAAAAAACACAGCAAATTAAATCTATTTTAAAGTTCTATATTTTTAAACAATCAAGTTTACAAAGTCTTTTCCACGTTATATAAGCTTAATACTTTGATATTTCACCTTACATAAGAGAAGCGATATATAGTATTTTTAACATTGTTTTACCAAACTATCACATCATAGAGAAAATTGATTAGAATTAAAAATTATAGATATATGAACGAATAAATTTTTTTTGGACACTTATGAATTAAATTTCAAAGCAAAAGTTTTTTTATTATTGAACAAAAAAAAAGTAAAACACAATATTGTCCAGAGTTTTTCTCACTCAAATCTAAAGATTTAAACTTAAGCACTAGTTCAGAATTTGTTTTACTCACTTGTCAAAAGTTTTACTCGTTTTCAAAAGATTTAATAACAATCTTTGAAGAGTTTAAAAGCTTTTTAAAAGTGCCAATAGCTATGTATATTTTGATTAGATTCATTAATTACTGTTTATAGACATAATTTGTGTTTTCTATATTGAAACGGACTTTGTTAGCTGTTTTTGCAACATTGCTTGTGTTGATAACGTAGTGAAAATTTTAAAAAAATGTAAAAAAAATAGACAAAAAAAACTCTGCTCAGTATAGAAGTTGCGATAGCTACTTCGAAGAACAAAGTTCTGAAAAATACATAGTAAAAATTCTAGAAGTTTAATACAATATAAACAAACACCAGTATGCAAAACAACAAAAACTGAAGCAGCCAAACTGTCGACAGGAGATTTCTGTTAAAATTGACATGATTTTAGAAAATTTTAATTAAATTTAAAAAAACATCAACAATTAATAAACTCGGTAGACCGAATTAGAAGCTCCCTGTATCATAAACTTAAGTGCAAACATCTGACCTAAAAAATATTTGAGCTATATAACTTTTTATAGTTTCATAGACAATATCACAGTCGTAAGTTTTTTCAAAAAACAGAAAAAATCCTAATTTTGATTGCAAACTATTTAAATTGACTAAACTCGAAATTGTAAATAGAAAAAAAAGTAAAATGTTGTTAAATAAACAAAAAAAAAATTTTCAAAGATATTAAATGGAATAAAAAACCCTTAAAGTAAAAACAATTATCAAAAAACAAAGCACTCTCCTTCAAAGCATTAAAAAAGCAATTAAGAGGTGGCTCGCTATTGACTAAATGAGAGCTATTTTGGTTTGTTAGTGAACGCAAAGTCAAATCATTTTTGAAAAACTTGTAAAGTAAAGGATGTAATTAAATTAAATGAGTCGTTTCCCGTGTTTAAAAAATATCAAAGAAAAAGAAACTATTTGTGATACAATTATATAGAGGAATTATAACACTACTGTTGTATCTTCGAATTGTATTTTATGTTTTTTACAGGCCAACACATCAGAAAAAGATAAATATCAATTGACTTTTGAATTTATGTTTGTGAATTTGACTGGGCTGACATGATAAGGAAGTATTCATAAAAAGGTACATTAAAAAAACATCTTATCTTTTGTTTCCTTTTGCTATTGTTCTCGGCTTTTTTGAACAAAAAAAGGCTTTTCTTTATCAACGTTTTTTCGCAGGATTGATCTCTGTATTAACTTTTTGAAAGCTTGGTTTTATGAATACACGGTACTTGGTTTAATATTGTTCACAGATAAATTATAGAAGAGTCGTTTCTATATTTAAGGAGAAAAGCGAGTAGTTATATAGATAATCGAGCGAGAAGCTTACTTATTGACAAAAGAAAATTAAATTGAACAGTGTTGTTTGAGAAAAAACAAGATATAATGTTTTTGTATTTAAGAAAAACAATTTCAAAAATACACAAGTGAATTTTAAGTCTTTGGTTCTCTATAATTAGAACAAATTATGCAAAGAAAAAAAGATGCCTTACAAAATAAGACATATAACGACTAAAGTCGGTGCTGCTTACAGCGATTTATAAGATCAATATGAGGTTTTTAAAAAATTAGCGTTTTTTTGTATTTTATGGAGATTAAACAAATGAAATTAAAAAATTACTGTCTTTTTTATTCAGATATTTACTCGTTTGTCTAGCGTTTTATAGCGTATAAGCGAAAAAAAAATTTTTTTATATTCGATAACGACTGCCGTATTTAATACATAATATACAGCTTGTGTATATAAACAGAGAATGGTACTCTCTAATCAAAAGAAACATAGTTTGTTGCATTTTTAAAGGCTTTTAATCTTTTGAAAAAAAAGTAAAACTCTAGAAAGGCTGATAAATCTCTTGGATAGTGAGTACACACTTGACAATAGAGAGTAAATTATTTAATACGAGTAAACTCTTGGGTTTCTTGCATTTTACAAACTCAGAAAAGAAAACATTCGAAAATACAAAAAAACATGATTGTTTTTTTACGTTTTACGATAATAGTCAGAAAAATTAACTAAATATAAATATAAAGCTTGAAATAATTATAGATATTAGATATTGGATTTTAGCTATATAACCAAGACAAAATCACTGCAAAGTAGAGGCTGTGTAATTATAATTTAAATGCGCAAGTAGCTATCAAAGAACTCGAGAATAAAGCGACTTGTTAGAAAAACTTGTTAAAAATGACATAAAAAGTACAAAAGTTGATTGAAAAAATGGCTAGATAAACGTCCTTGAAGTTGAACCCAGTTTTTTAAGTATATAAAAAAAGTGACTTTTAGCAAACAATAACAAATAAGCGAATATAAATAAAAAGGCTGTTTACGATTGAAAGTTAAACAATTAAAGCGTTGTAAATGGAAACTGGCCGAAAAAAAAAACAATGTGGGACTTGCAAAACTAAATTTAATTAAAGTAAACAAGCTGAGAATCAAAAAAACAGAAATATTAAACATAATGTAAAGACAAAAAAATCTACTTACAATATATAATCGAAAACAATCTTTCTTTTGAAGAAAGCTCAAAAAATTACCAATTTTCTTCTAAAACAAAACACGAAGACGCGACATTCGATTATAGCACTACAAGTCAAAAGATTAAATACTGTTTAAGAACACATGGTCAACAGAACCAGTGATAAAAAACAACTTTTCGTTAACACATACTATGTTAAACAGCATCTCTACTGAACACATTAGTCTTAAACATCACTTTCTGAAAACATAAGCAGTCTTAAACAACACACTTCTATAATACAAAAAGTCTTAATATCACATTTTTGGTTAGCACAAGTGATCTTCAAACAGTCATTTTTGTTAACACAAGTAGTAAAGACAACAGGTTTTCCCTATTAATTATTCTAAAAAAGTCCATTTCTTTAAAATAAGGCTTGTCAAATATCTTTCTCCAAAACGATACGCTGCATGTTTTATAAGCATCGTGATTAAAAAATATTCCATAAAAAAAGCGAACCTTAATCTTTGAGTCTAAAAATTTAAACCAAAAAAATTGAGCTTGTTTTGCAAGCGAAATGTGATGCATAAACTTCGATGTTCCCAAGTCAATTCTAAAAAACGATCAATCACTCGGTGTTAGAAAAAAAATCTAAAAAACTAGATTAGGAAACACGGCCAAAAAAACACCATTTAAAGACAGAGGAAATATTTTTTCGACTTAAAAAAATTATGTATAAACCGAGCTTGTTTAACTATAGTTTGATTAATAACAAAGTGAAAAATCATTAAAAGAGACACTTTTTAGTATTAAAAATTTCTAATCTTAAATATGCGCAAAAATTTTTTTTGTATGTTAAAACCCTTGTTTTAATATATGTTTTGCTGAGTTTTCACAGGTTTTTTATGCTTTATGTATGTATTATAAAATTTCAATATCTACAGGTTTTTTGAAATGGTTTTTTCTTTGGTATGTTAAACCAGAATTAAACAACCTGAAATGGGTTATCGTTCACTTGTAAAGAATGTTGCTGATTTTACGAATTCGATGACAATTTACATTAAAATAGATCTTGTAGTGTTTTTTAAAATCGCAAAAAAGTTTTTTATACTACAAGATATTTTATTCTACACTTTGTTTTTTTACTTTCCTTTCATTATTGAGCCTACTCTTCGTTACAAACAATCTATCTACTGTGAAAACGACCTATTTTATTTTATAAACAGATATTTTAGCTAAAATGTTACTTAATTTAAGGAATATTGTGTTAATTTCTCTATAAGAGACACATATTCTCTTTTTATATGTTAGTTTTTTTACACCTCATTCGTATTTGAAAAGAGTTATTATTCTTAATTCCAATTTATTTCTGAATAAGACTTTTTTTTCGAAACTTTCTTTTAAAAGCTCGCCAGATATCTCTGACAGATCCAAATAAAACTATTCGATCGATGAGGGATTTAAATACCAAGAAAATTCTACACTTTTCAAGAACTGATCTTTTTTCTAATTTCACCGATCGATTAAAAAGCATCAAGACCTAAAGATTTTTGTTTTTCTCGCTTAATTCTAATATTTTTTGACATGTTTGTTTTTAATAGGCAAAGAAAAAGTGGCACACAACGCTGTTTTACCGTTTTTTCAAAAAAAAAATGTACTTTTGTTGCTTCAAACTTAACAACATAAAGGTATCGAGCAATTGTTGGTTTTATATAAAGGTAAAATACAGGATATCATTTAATCTTTAAAAAGTCAAAAACCTAATCACAACAGCGTTCAATATTTAAGTTCTTCTGTAAACAATTGCTATTATATATTTCTTTTCTTATAATTAACTTTATATTTTGATAAAAGTAGAAACAAATTCAACTTATTTAAATGACTCTAGAACAATAAGAACATTCTTCTATTTTTTTGTTATGTAATAAGAAAGTTTAATTATTCGTTTTTAGCTTTGTAAAATGAATAAGTTATACGATAAAAAAGACAAGAACACAGCTTTGAAGCCAAATATATATACATCATAGAAAACGTCGTTATGGGAAGCTGTAAAAAACGTTTAAGAGACACATTTGAAAAACTGTTTATAAAATTTTATAAAGAGATATGAAATTTACCTTCAAGCAACATGAAGTAAATTACAAAGTTAATATTGATTTAAATTCAAAAAAAAATGATTTAATTGGAGTCGAAGCTGCTTAAAAAAATGAAATTTACTTTAAATAACTAAAAAACATAACAAAAACACACAATATAAACATAAAATATAGCTGGAAGGATCATCAGATTAGTCTTTTAGCGTTACTGTAGAATTTGACAAATAAACAGGTTTTTATTAAGAAACGTTCATAAAAAAAGAACTCGAGTTTTAACAAATAGAAAAAAAATAAGCGGTTTTATACACCAAATCGTTATAAAAGTAACCAAGAAAAAATATCACTAAAAGTTGATTAAAATAAGTTATATTTAAACTAACTATGAAAAAAATACAATAAACTATAATTATGTCTTAACACACATCAGTAAACATCAAAATTTTTGTATACACGTGTTTTGATTTTTTATTAATTATAATAAACATATATTAGGCCTCGAACAAGTGTGAAAAAAAAGTGTTTTCCTAACATCTTATAAGTATAGAAAAAAATACAGCTGAATATAAAATATATTTTTGCTGAAAACTTTGTCTAAATACGCTACAGCAGTTAAATACATAGATAGTGAGAAAACTGTTTTATATATATATTTCTTATATATAAAAATAACGTCAAAAAGTAGTCAGAAAAACCTTTAAAACTTTAGAAATACACAGCTTATAAAATCCTAAAAAAATTCTAAACCTGGTGGTCGTACAATTATTAGAAAACTTAGTAAGATATTATTAATTTGAAAAAAAATTAATAAATAAACTCGGAACTTAAAACTTCTAGTTTCGTGTACTAATTTGCTTGTGAAGCTTCTTAGTTTAATAAAAAAAAATCTTTTTATAAGTATAATATTTCTTATAAGAATTCCAGATATATATATTTCGGAATTATTTATAACAGCGCATACGATTAAAACTATCGACAAGTGAAATTGAAAAAACATAAAGTTTAATTATAAAAACGTTAGCTTCAATAAAAAACATTAAAAAATTTTGTTCTTTTGAAAAACTGTAAAATTAAATCGTAAACAGAAAAAATAAAATACCAAAATCAAAAATAAAAAAAAATTTTTTTTGTGTTTTATTTATCACAAGCACTTATACTTAAACAAACAACACACAAATCTAATAAAGTATAAACTAAAAACATTTTATATTCTTCATTGTGCAATTTCACAGAAATGAAGTTTAATTTTAAAGTGAAATCTATGTTATAAGAGAAAAGCAAAGTTTTTTCATATTTTATAACTTTTCAAAATATAATCTATATCTATCACAAATCTCTTTGAAAGTAATGCAACTAGTGTTTATAATATTCTTATTAAAAAAAATATAAAAAATAAATTCATATAAAAAACAAAACAATTATGCAAAAATGTATTTATTGAATCTAAGTTTTTTAAAATACATCAACATCACCATTAAAAAAAATTCTCTTATTTATAATAAACTAATTAAAGGCAACTTTTCTTTTTAAACTCATTCTTTCCTTTCCATGTCCCCTTACATCTTCATCCTGAAAAGTAAACTGAAAAAATTTTGTTTGGGCCGTTATTTTAACACTTTCTTTAGTGATTTTATTTTTTAACATAAAAACGAAATTAAATGTAAATATTGTGTTTTTGATTTCAGAACCCCTTATTTGTAAAAAGTCCATAAAAGCAAACATTGATTTTTTTCTCGTATAGTCTCCTATACTTGATTCGTTTCTGAACACCATAGTTATTTTCTTTGAAATAAGTGTTTCCCCTTCTTTTGGTTTATAATCTGAATACGGTTCACCATCCTCAATAGTAGTGTAAGTTTTTATATCGAACTTATCTCCTTTCCCCACTATTTCGTCTGCATTAGTATCCCCTTTAGTGTATCTTGTAAAATATACAGAATCTTCAGAAACAAAGAAATATTGGTTATCTAAAACCACATCCAAATAAACACAAATCTCGATTTGACTTCGTCTATCAGAAAATAGTATATTATAATTACCTTTAATACTTATTGGCCATAAATCACTGCTTATTTCCGAATCATTGTTTTCATGTATCATCGTTGCAATATATGGTTTTTTGATTATTTTTTGGGGTTTTGGGTTTTTTTCTGTATTAGAACAGCCTATGAGTTTCAAGTTGTCAATGAAAGCTAACATGGTTTAATGTTTTTGAAAATCTTTTTTTAATAAACAAAAAATAATGAGAAATTTCATTTATTTTATTTTTTTTAATATTGAAATTATAAAAACGATTTAATATACTTTTGTATGTATTATAAAAATATTTATGTGTTTTTTTTTCTATATTTTTTTTACCCCTTTTTTATTATATTTTGACTCATATTTATCCACATTATAGGATTTATTTTTTATAATGGATTATAAAATATAGAAAACATATATAAAAAAATCAAATCTTTTAGTAATATATTAGCAAAAATAAACATTCCAAGAAATTATATATCAACAATAACGTTTTATATTTTATATATTTTTTGACCGTTTCTTAATATATTACTAAAATTTTTGATATTTTTTAAATATGTTTTCTAGTTTTTTTTATGTTTTTTTTTCGTTTTTCATTTATATGAGAGTTCAGTGTTTTTGTTATAAAAATAATAATATATTATAATATTTATATCTTTTCACACACACACGACAATCTATATACGTTATAAAAATATACAGTGTAATCTCGATTATAACATATTGATGTTTTTGAAAAAATGTATGTTAAAATCTAAATTATGTTAAAATCGAAATGTTAAATAAAAAATCTTGTTTTTAAAAATCGTTCATTTCTTTTTTGTAAAATTAAAATCCAACAATCTTCTTTGTACTCTTCGAGTTTCGAGATTATTTTTATTTTTTAATGCTATTGATCTTAAAAGCATAACTTCCTCTGGTTTTGATTCTTCTGTTGTAAGTGAAAACAACCTTAGTGATTCTACAGCGCCTTCAACGTCTCTAAAGTAGGCTTTACGATAACAGCGGATTCATCCTCGACAGGAGCTTCATCAACTGTATCTGTATAGATCAATTCATCTACAAAAGCAGATATGTTGGGATATTCGAATAGGGATAACTCTGTAACATCATGTAAAATTTCATCTTTATCTACACAGTGTATTATATTGCTGAGTGTATTAATCTTAGAACTCGTTTCACATACTTCATTTATTGAGTCCTCTTTTCTATCAAAAAAAGCATGAGAGAAACAGTTGTTTATGGTTTTTTCTGTAACCTTGTCCCAACTTTCAACTATTATTTCAATCGCATTTAATATATTAACCTTAAGCTTTTCTCCACTTTCTTATTTTGAAATCAGCAATTTAATTACAATTTTCTGTAAAAACTCTTGAAACTATGAATTATTCCCCGGTCAGCGGATGTAAAACCGAGGTCATATTTGGAGGAAGAAAGAATATATCTATATGAGACAAATTGGTTTCAGTAAAAACATTATGACAAAGTGCGTTGTCAATCAATAAAGCAATTTTTGGTTCCTTCTTTAATTGATCAGTATTTAATGAACTTAACAAATTATTAAATATCTTGGAAGTCATCCAAGAAGATGAATTCGAGTGGTAGACAATTGGTAAACTCTTAACACCTTTGAAGCACCGTGGTTTTCTTGATTTTCCAACTACGAGCGATGTAAGTTTGATTTGTTCAGTGTAGTTTACATACAGAAGCAGCGTGACGCGAAGTTTACTATATTTATGAAATTTACCAAAGGCCCCTACTAAACAAATAGACTTGTTTAACAGTAATTCAAAATACAAACCTGTTTCATCAGCGTTGTATACGTTTTTCAGTCCGGTAATTCCGTAAAATTTCTGGGAGTGTTTTTTGATGCCAGTCTGACGTTGTGTTTTGATTTACAAGGGCTTCAGAGCTTTTTGTCGACATGAACTCCAATTTGTTTCTTGACTTAAACTTGTTGAACCACCTTTCACTGGCTAAGAAACCTGTTGTACCAATACATCTCGAGATTTCCAAAGCTTTGTCTCTAATTATCTGAGATTTTATGAACAGAGAATGCACATTACAGGATCTAATAAACTCTAACAGTGAACTCTCTATATCATGAAATTTTCCCGATGTTCTATATTTCTTTTTAATATTTTTATTTCTCATTTACGACAGTTCAATCGTTTTCTAATCTTTTTTGATTCTTGAAAAAACACTTTAGTCTACATTAAATTTCTTTGACAGACAAGATTGTGTGTTAAATGGATTCTTGAGTTCATCAAGTATCTGGATTTTCATCTTAATACTTAAATTGGTTTGATATGCTTGTTTTCTTATCATGAGTCTTTTAAAAATAATTTCGATTATAACATAATCTCAAAAAATGTATGTTATAATCGAAAATATGCAAAAATCGAAATTTTATGTTTAAATCGAATGGTTGTTGTTAGTCTAATATATATATTTATTTAAAATGTTTCAAGGTTATGTTATAATCGAAATTTATGTTATAATCGAAATATGTTATAATCGAAATATATGTTATAATCGAAATTTATGTTATAATCGAAATATGTTATAATCGAAATATATGTTATAATCGAAATTTATGTTATAATCGAAATTTATGTTATAATCGAAATATGTTATAATCGAGATTGTACTGTAACTATAAAATATAAAATATAAAATAATAATTATATAATAAATATTAAATATAACTATATTATATTATACATATAACTGTTGAAACAAACAATAAACAATTAAAGTTTATTATTATTATTAATAATAATAAGAAAAATATAATATACAATATACAATAATAATATACTATAATATAATATAATAACTCACTCGACCTTTTTCCAGCCGATAAGGCATCCCTTTCCCTTATATCTATTAACGCACATATAAATGAAAGAATCTACTTATCAGCTTTCAGTCGCGCAGACATTAATTGATAAATATAATATATTATAATATAAAATAATATAATATAATATAAAATAATATAAAATAATATAATATAATATAAAATAATATATAATTTATAATATAAAAAAACTCCCATGTCCAACATACCACCACCAACCCCGTCACCCTATTACACAAATAATCCAAACGATCCCAATAAAATAAATAACATAAATAACACAAATAACGTAAATAACGTAAATAACATAAATAATCAAATACTGCCTTTAAACACTATAATAAATATAATAAAACAAAACCCCACAACAATAAACACATATAACGGTCAATTAAATTACCACATAGAATCACTAAACTTAAATGAATTAATAACAATTATGAATCCAGAAAGTGAATATTATTTTTATTTAATAAGTGAAGAAAAACTTAAGCAATTTTATATTTTATATATTACTAATATTAGTGATACTAATACTAATATAAATAATAATAATATAAATATAAATAATAATAAAGTAATAATAGAAAATTCGCTTTCACAATTAATATCCCTTATAATAAATTATAGTCCAGTAACTAATATAGGCTTAAACAAATATACT
>SBJP01000196.1:0-22291 GCA_014805705.1 Cucumispora dikerogammari | reverse complement strand
TTCATCTTTTTCTCCTTTATTTGTTCACAAATCTGTATTTTGGTTCGAGCGGATAGTTTCTTAGACATGTATATTATAATTTCAGTTTTTTATGTAATTCCACAATTCGAGTTTTTATTCTTATTAACGAAATTTATATTTTAATAGGTTTTTTTAACTCTTTGCCCTAAACTGAGGTTTTCCTCATTAACAGAGTTTTCCCCACGTTTGGTTTTCCCCATTTGGAGGTCGGACTGTATTTATATTTTTAAAAAATTTTTTAGTTAGTTTTGATGTATGTGATTTCGCTTTATCTTGATAAAAGCATAAGACGAATAAATTTCTAGATTGAATAAATTAAAATAAACTGTTAACAAAATATTTATATACTCAACAGAAACGTTGTTTTTATGTACAAATACAGGACGCCTAACTCCGTTTTAAAAAAAAACATATTTAGAGCAAAACTGATTTAAAAACTCTTTTGGATTATTGACCAAAGTTGACGGGTTTTACAATTTTTTTTGGCTATTATTTTAATTTAAACAAAAATTAGATTTATTGGTGAATAACATTTTATCTCGTTGTTTTTGTGACAAATAAATTTTTTTTTGAAAATTCTAATTTCTTTTCTATATTTTTTTGTCAAAAGTAGTTTGTTTATAATGTGTATAGAAACTATTTTATTTTTGTTTAAGATTTTTTATAGATGTAATGAGCAAGCTAGTGTTATTTTCAGTTTTAAGTTTAGCTCCACAGTGCTTAAGCAAAAGTTTTGTGTTTTTTTTAGGCGCTGTTTCCCTACCCGGCGAAACGACGCCCAGTTCGCCGATGAAATCAAAAGCGTTGTTTTGCTAGTAGAAAAAAATTTAATCAATCAACCAAAGTATAAACATAATTTAACGCTACGTTAAACTTACTCGAAGTATATAGATTGTTACTTCAGACGACGGCTTTTAGTTTGCTTTTTTTAATAAAAGTTGATTGCAATAAACATATATTTTCCGATTAGAGTTGCTTGAAAGCTATTCTAATCTCTTCACATTTTATACAAAAGATTTAGATGATTCTGACTATATTAGAGTGTTTAACAAAGTTGAGTTATTTAATGAGCTAAGCCAATTTTTTACGGAGTTTGTAGGCCGCGGAATGTTGTGTAAAATCCTTTTATATGCAGACCAGAACGAAGGTTCAAAACGTGACCATATTCGACGCTTTTTTGTCGCTTGATTAGTTTTTAGACAGTATTCGAAAGATTCTTTTAATTTTTGATTAATTTTTATGATTTTGAGCTGCTTTTTTTATTTCGAAATAAGCGGTCTCTATGTCAACAAGAAAATAAAAAAGTTAAGTTTAGCACTTTTTTACAAGTCGGCGACATTTCTTATTATCTTCGTGTCTAAAAAGTTTTTTTTGAACAGCACGTTTCTAAACAGCCTGCCCGAAGTGGAAAATGCATCTTTTTATTTTACTTTTAGGAAATATTATTTTGAGAGCATTTATTAGCCCGACCTCGAAGTCTGTTATTATCCACATGAAGTTTTTGGGTGGTTTTTAAAATAAAATTAAAAGCAATATAGCATATGCTTTTTCTTTTTTTTTTGAGCAAGAATAAACACAGCGGATACGTTTAACCACAAAACAAAAGTGAATAGAAATCAACTTGTGAAACCATTTGGCACGATATTAAATGTCTTATCTACAAGAAATATTTCAGCAAACTCTATAAATTCTATGCTAACCAGAAAACAAAAAACAACAAATCGCACGAGATCGGCTGCCCTACTCTATTGAGCAATTAGCGGGTTTCCTTGAAGATTTTTTTTATTTCTTCGGGAATGTCTTCTTTTAAGATTTTAAAATCATTAGATGTTTTATTTCTTATCTTGTTAATACGATCTACCATTGACTTGTTTTTAGTAAGAACTTCAGAGTCAGCATCGCTTACTGTTTTTGTTGTGGATGTTATTATTGCACTTGCTTTTTTTTTGTTTCGATTGCTTTGGTTTTAAGTTGATTGTTAATTAGTAGCGCTTTTACTTTTACGTCACCTAATGTATGATTATAACGACAAACAAGAATAAGTTCGTTTTTAAGATTTGTGTAAGGTTTTTCTTCACATGTTATTATGTTACACCTAAGTTTTTTTTATGTGTTTGATCTATATTGTAAATAAAGTAATTGTAAATTAGCTTTTCTTTTGACTAAACAAAAGTTATCTCATTTGTCACGAGTTTGTTTTCTAGATGTTTTTTTATATTTTTTTGTAGTGTTTTTAAAGTTTTTTTTAAATTGCAATAGTAGAAAAGATTTTTGTGTTTTTCTTATAAGATAATAAATATATGTCTTATTTTTTCGGCGAAACGGCGCTTTTGATTTTACCAGCGAACAGGGCGTCTTGTCGCCGGCCGGAAAAACGGCGCTCAGCCATGTAATGAGCAAGTCAATGTTATTTTCAGTTTTAAGTTTGGCTACACAGTTTCTAAGCAAAAGTTTTGTGTTTTTTTGTTGCTTCACTGCTATTCTAATAACTTATAGTTTTATTTTTACTGAGCGCTTATTATTTTTATTGTGCTCAAATCTCTGAGTTTTTTGATACTTTTCTAACGTGCAAATAGTACTTATAGAATTTTAAAAATTTTGTATTTTTCTGTAGCTTTTCCTCATATTTATAATATATTTAACTTGCTGGTCTCGATCAGTTAATTTTTTTTATATTTGAATATCAAAAAAAAGTAGGCACTTTTTAGTTGATTTTTTATAAACTCTAAAAAGACAAAAATCAACAAAAAATTATATCTTGATCAAATTTTTTTATACTATACGAACACATCAACACATAAAAATCTCTACACTAAAACATGTACACAAAAGCCGTAAAGCTTTTATATGAATATCTTAAAAAACCGTAGTTGAGCAAATTGTTTTTTTGTTAATATTTTTTTTATTTTTGAAAAATTTTATTATATTTCGTCAAAAATATCTAAAGCAAAAACTCTATACTCAATACAACATTTAGCAAAAAAAATATATTTTTAGGTTAGACAGTTTTTATAAAAAATAAATAATATTTTGTCAATTTTTTTTAGTTTTCTTGTAGCTTTTAATTTTTTTATTTAATAGTAGATGACATCGTTAAAATTCAGCTGATTTTTGTTTTAAATTGTATTATAAAAAGTTGATAACGCTTGTTTTATCTTGAATTTTCAAAACATTCGCGATGTTTATGGGTATGATAAAACTATAAGTGTTCTGTTTTTTTATTTACAAAAAAATTAAAAAAAACAATACCAGTATTACTTCAAATAACTAAAAAAAACATAACAGTTATATATCAGTTTTTAGGTATTTGTTGTATTCTAAACGAGTATTTTTTTGATATTTTGTACGCTTTAACGTCTTTTATTTATGTGTTTCGTTTTTTTAAGACTGTATATAAATATTTTTTTTGTATTTTCAATTATATGAAAATTTTGCTGTATTTTATTTATATTTTTTTACAATTAGAGGATAATACATAAAGTGCTGTTTTGTAATTAAAATAAAAAAGTGCTATTTTTTAAAATGCTACTTTTTTATTGCAAATGCTTATCACATAGTTTATCGCAAGACTATCTTATTTTTTTGATTAAAATTTACACTTACTATTTAAATCCATAATCCTATATTTTACTATCAACCAATTTTTTTTACTACACACGGTAAAAAAATAACAATCGAAATAAAAATTAAAATTGTTTTTTAGTACGAGAACAATAAAATAGTTAAACAGATTAAATATTTTTGTCTTTTTACGCTTCTCTTTCTGTCACAAGCAACTTAATATACATGTAATAAAGCACTTTTAAGCATACTACAAAATCACACGTTTAGTAAAAAGTAACCTAAGAGCTATAAAGAATACGCGCGACACAAAACAAAAAATTACTTACTAAACAAGAAAATTGCACGAAAACATAAAAAAATCTTTTTGTTTTATTGAAAACTTATAATGACTTAATTTGTAGAGTAAACAAATTAAAAAAGGGTTTTTTTTATTTCTAGAAAATTATTAAAAAAAACAAAAGCACATTCTTATGTTCTTTGCAAAAAAAATCTAAAAAGCAAAGTTGTCTTTATATATACTTCTATTTCGAAATTCTTTTTTTATGTCACTAAGAGATAAACTTTTTTGTTAATTATGTTACGTAATTGTAAACTCAAAAAAAATTTAACATAAGCTTACACGTTTTATTACAAAAACACTAAGAAAAACTCAACAAAAAAACTATTTTTAATTTAATTATTCTTAAACATATAAAAAGCTAATATATAGAAATAATTACATGTTTTTTTATTAGCTAATATTTCGCTTTACAAATTGCGACATCCCGCGATAAAACAGCTATTTAAAAAATTAAAATTTTCTATACTAAAGGTAACCTTGTGTAAAAATGCGGTAGGCTTATGTAGCGTGAAAATAAGGATATCGTGAAAATCTAGAATAAACTTTTATATAGAAAATTATAAACAGTATGTTTTTTATATAAGACACTCGCGTAAAAATCTGGAATAAAATATTTTTTATATAAAATATAAAATTATTATATAAAGAATATATAATCTTATTTCATATGTAAGTGCCGTGAAAATCTGAATAATGTTTTTTATATAATAATTTTATATTTTATATAGAAAATATCTTATTCCAAATTTTCACGCGAGGCTTCTTATATAAAAATAAAGAGAAAAAATAGTTTTTTATATAATTGTTTATTTCAGATTTTCACAATATTCTTATTTTCACGCTACAGATCGTGATAATAAGGATTTATTAAATTTATTAATAAAATGTTAAAATTTTATTATGCCAGATTTTCACGGAGATCGAAAAAAAAATAAAAAAAATAAAGGTATTACAGCTTATGCCAAAAGTTCCAAAAATATTAAATGAAATAGAAAAACTCATAATAATTAGTTTTTTTATGGCGAACACTGTGCCTCTCGGGGTGACGTCTATAGAAAAATTAATATTCAAAAAAAAAGCTCGTTTATTCGTATTTGAAAATAGACTGTTGATAATAATAAAAATTAATGTCAAAAAAAATTACATTTGTGAACATGAAACATCACGAATGAGAGAAGATTGTAATTTATTTCGGTTATATTGGGATATAAGCCCCCGCTTTTTTGGTCCAAAAAAAACACCCCCCTATGTGGACGAGAAAGAAAGTCGAAAATGAGTGTAATTCTGTAGTCGGTTGTTTCAATTTGTGTGTGAAAAAGGGTTTTTTGAAGAAAAAAAGGTTTTGTAAAGAGTGTGAGAAGTTGATGGTTTTAGAGTGAAAAATGTTGAGGATGGTTTGAGATGGCGTTGTTTGGCGAAGATGTGACTAAAACAGGAAATTAGTATTAGAAAAAATTTTATTTTTTTCGGTTTATGTCTTTCGTTAAAAACCATAGTCATGATTCTTTATCTGTGGTCGAGAGATACTCAAATAAGAGACATTATTCATGAGTTAGAAATAGGTTTTGGTGGTGTTAAGTCGGTTTTAGATATTATATGTTCGAAATTACAAGGACAAGAAAACCTTAAAATTTTGCGTTCAAGTTGTATTGTTGAAGTAGATGAAACGAAGCTTGCAAAGCAAAAAGGCGATGTGGGAAGAGTCCCAGAAACAACTTGGTGTGTTGGGGGGTTTTTGAGTTCATGAAAAATTTTTTTATGGACTCGTAAAGAAGAGAAGTGTAGACATTCTACATGATATATTGAAAAGACATGTCATATTAGAGTTTACATTAATAACCGACGATTGGGAAGGTTATTCAGGAATCGATAAGGTGTTTTCTCGTCATTTAAAAATAAATCATAGTAAATACTTTGTGGACCTTGTTAACTTTTTAATCCGTATTTATGGGATAAAATCCTTGTGAGGGAGGTTAAAAAGATATGTAAAAAAACAAGAACGAATCAAAAAACAACTTTACGAAGTTTAGTTTTAGAGTTCAATTTTTAACGGCTTGAAAAAGACGTGTTTCAAAAAATATCGACCATTTTTTTAAGTTAATCATAGTCTAATAAAATTAATTCTAGTATCTTTTTTAGTTTTTGGATCAAAAAAAAAGGGGGGGGGGGCTTATATCCCAATATAGTTTTTATTTCACTTACCTGGGTATTTTGAAAGAAACGCGTTAAGAGAAGCTATAAGTACACAGTATATTGGTGTATCTACAAAGTTTATATATAATTATGTAAATCATTGCATTGGTTGCCAGAGAGAATCTTTTCATGTATCGACAACACCACTAACCCCAATTTTTCCAAACTTTTTTGCGAGAGGTTGATTGCTGTAACAATCGATCTCTTAAATTATCGAGAGTCTAATGATTGTATAAAGTATATTTTTACGATGTTTGACTCTTTCTCAAAGTTCGCTTTTTGTTATCCGGTAGCAAGTAAAACGATTCAGAATTTTTTGCGTTCTTTGAAACATCTTTATTTGAGAAATGGCTTTTGGGAAATTCTTCATTCTATCAATGGAAGCGAGTTTGTAGAAAATAGAGTAGATGAATTTGCGCGTTCCATGGGCTCTGAGCCTGTACAGGAGGCACCGTACAGACCTCAAACACAAGGCCAAATAGAAAGATTTTATCGTACTATTAAATCTAAGCTAAGAAGGTATCTCGAAACCGATAATCGAAGATATGAAGATGTACTTGACGAAATAACTTTTAATATAATACAACAAAACATAAAGTCACTAGATTATCACCTTTTGTTCTCTTCAAAGATTATGGTCCTTTTGGTACAACTTGTCAACATCAAGACAGCTTCTTCGATATTCAACGAGTAAGAGCTAACTTCGCGAGATACGTTTTAGCCTATAAAACGGCCTATGATGAAAGAGTGGCAGCACAGAACATTTGTGTAGGGGAAAGAATATTAATTGCCAAAGAATTCGACCGTATGTTACGGCGCAGAGAAGGAGTGCTTAAGAGTTTTTACAGAGAAAGTGTTTTTGTAATTTTAGAAATATTTAATGGTTTTGTTTTAGTAAAGCGAAGCGAAAAAGAAAATATACTGGTTTTACTATACATAACCCATTGATTAAAAATTTAAATTAAAACACTTTTTATTTTATCCTTTATATTAAAAAACGAAATTTCTGCATTTGTGTGTCCGTGAAAATCTGGAATAATAGATTTTAAACATTTTGTTAATAAATTTAACATAACCTTATTTTCACGATCTGATAGCGTGAAAATAAGAATATCGTAAAAATCTAGAATAAACTTTTATATAGAAAATTATAAACAGTATATTTTTTATATAAGAAGCCTCGCGTGAAAATCTTAATAAGATGTTTTCTATATAAAATATAAAATTATTATATAGAAAACATTATTCTAGATTTTTACAGCACTTACATATAAAATAAGAGTATAATATTCATTATATTATATAGGGTTTTTCGTTCTATTTTCGCTTTGTTTCAACTAAAATTTGCTTTATTGCAATCTATTTTCGCTTTGTTGCAATCAAAATTCGCTTTGTTGAATCAATTTTCGTCTTAATCCAAAATATAGAAAAAAACAATTTTCAAAGAAAAACTTTATTTAAATATTTTCTCTATTCGTTCAGAGCTAATAACATATCTTAGCATTTTTCTATAGTATGCATTACAGTCTTCTTCTGTAATACATTCGAAACCAGCTTGAATATATCGCTTTAGTTCAGTTTCATTTGCAGCGCGTTTCTTTATAACCTCGTTTTTTTCATTTAGAAAAGCAATCCTCAATAGGATCGAGAAGAGGAAAATAGGGTGGCAAGTACACAACGGTTATTCTTAGTTCTTCAGTGGTCGATAAAAAACTTGAATAGTGATGTATTCTGGCATTGTCCATAATGAATATAAGATCTTGAATATCTTTTACTGTGCAAGCCTTTTTTAATTCGATCAAACAAGCTTTAAAGTTTGTCCCGTTTAAAGCACGACCGTGGGCTTTATTATAAATCATTCTTTGTCTATTCATTGCGGCTAGAAAAGAAATGCTTTTTGTACGCACTGCCGAAACATCAACATATGCTTCTGTTCTTCAGGCTGAGCGCTTTTTTCTAGATTCTGTAAAGACCGTAAATTTAACCTCATCTAAAAAACAAAGTTCTCATTGTTGTGGGTAATCTCTAGCTCTCTAAACAACCCAGCGTATTCTCTTCTTTTCTTAATCGTCGTTTCACTGTTTCGAGGTGCTGGAACAATAGTTACCATTTTCACAGTATAATGAAAGCCTCTTAAACATCGATCTATCGTACTTTTAGACACTCTAATTCCATAAACTTCAAATACTTTATCAGACAGTTCATTTAGTGTTAAGAGACGATTTTCATTAACTTACGTTTTAATTTGCTCTTTTTTCACAGAATCTAATATAGACCGCCTGTCTTTTTCTTTTGACTTGGCTATGGCGTCTCTCTAGAATTATAGTTTTTGACTATTTTCTGGACCGCCTTGTAGTTAATTTGTAAATCAGCTGCAATAGCGGCCGTAGACTTCTCTTGCCTTATCTTGTTTTCTATTGTTTCTCTAGATTCTTCACTTACTTTCCTGTATTCTCTTGCCATGATCAAAAAGAAATTGTTTTTTTTAATATAATATTTTAAATATTTTTTTTATAGGGAGAAAATAGATTGCAACAAAGCGAACTTTGATTGCAACAGAGCGAATTTTGATTGCAACAGAGCGAATTTTGATTGCAACAAAGCGAAAATAGATTGCAAAAAAGCGAATTTTAATTGCCCAAAGCGAAAATATATTGCAATAAAGCGAATTTTGGTTGAAACAAAGTGAAAATATATTGCAATAAAGCGAATTTTGGTTGAAACAAAGCAAAAATAGATTGCAACAAAGCAATTTTTGATTGCAACAAAGCGAAAATAGATCGAAAAATTCTATAGTTATATATTTTATATAGAAAATATTTTATTCCAGATTTTCACGCAGGGCTTCTTATATAAAAATTAAAAAAATAGTTTTCTATATAAAATTTTATTCCAGATTTTCACGATATTCTTATTTTCACGCCACAGGCATATTGTACAAAAAGAAAAAAAATGAAATTAAAGCAATATTTAAAAACAACATCTTTTTTTTGATTATTGATGAGAGCTAACAACTCAATAAAAAACATGTTAACATTAAATTGTGTATACTTTTTAAATTCTATAAAATCTTTTTAGTTTCGTTTGGTTTAAAAACAACAGTAATTTCGAGCTGTAACAAATAACATATTCAGTTATAAAAAAATATAATTTTGATATTAGTTTTATGTCCTTTTTATAAAAAATGTGGTTTGTTATATGTTAAAATTAAAAGTCAAAATACAAAAAAAGCATAAAAACACTTTTTTTATTTTTTGTTTTTTATCTTTTACATGATTGTGCTTTACCCATAAAAATTACATTAAGAGCATTAATTTTTTAACTTCATCAGTAAAAATAACTTTAATAAATTCAATTGATAGAAAAGAGCAAATTGTTAATTTTTTGGCACTCTAGATCAAAAACCAAAACATTTTTTTTTGGTTAATAAAATATTAAATTTCGACTAATAAAATATAAGTTTCCAAAAAATAAAAAATGTTTTTTTACAAAAAAAGTTATTTGTTTTGTGTAAACAAGAAATGTTTTGTAAAACCAAGTAGTTTTTACAAGGAAAATAACAAGAAATTGAAAAGCACAAAAATTATTTAAACAATCAATAAATTTTTGGTTAAAAAAACAAATAGATCTTTTTAAAACGAAAATTATAAATTCGAAAAAGAACGTTAAAATTTTTTTTGATAACTCAAATAAATTCTAAAAAACAAAACAAAATTAACGCAAACGCAAACAAAGTTTTATATAATACAAGTAAGACTTATTTGAAAAGTAATAATTATTAATGAAAAAAATGTGTCTGTGAAATATTTATTTATTAAAAAACATATAGTTTAACTATTTTGTTTTTGTCTTTAACGCGTTGGTTAAACGCTTTAAGTTTTGATTTGTCAATACACATTTTTTTATTTTAACGATTGCTAGTTATCAATTTCTTTGTTTTCGCTTGAGTCATCTGTCTTTTCTAAAAACACGTTATTTTTTAAGTAGAACAATTTGAAGCACGATGTAGCGCAATAAGACTTATGGCACACAGAACAATAAAATATTTGCTTTTTCGTTTATTTTTATGTTTTTTTACATCGCTTATATTTACCTTTTGGTTACTTTTGAGGTAGTAGATTTTAACCTGTTTCCTAGACCACCAGGTATCGTAGTTGTTATTTGAGAGTATAATTGGTGATAGGCTTGAATTGTTTTTTTTTTTTAACAACATCTTGTAAAATTTTAATGTTTTTTGTGGCTAAAAACTCGATGTCTGGAAACTAACCCAAATTAACACTCCGGAAACTCGTCCAAAATAAATTAAATTTTATAAACTTCGTTCAGCAGATTTTGTTCTTCAAATTATATTTTATTGCTGTGTTATGTTTTTTTAGTTGATCTACGCAAATTACTAAATAGATTAAAACAGTTGTTCGTTTTTAATTAAAATTAGTAATAGAGAAATGCGACCACAAATTCCTATGATATTAGAGAAAATCACAAGTCAAAGAAAAAAAAATTTTTTTACATGAAAACTTTATATATAATTTTTGCGATACTAATGGACGCATAAAACGCTATTGGCGCCAAGATCGTTTGTGCAAGTCGTATATTTGGAGTAAACATGAAGATGTTTTTGAACATAGACCCCACTTAATAATTTTAATGAAAATCAAGTAAAAATGCTTAAAATCAAGATCGAAATCCACGAGAAAACTTGACGTCGAATATATTAGCAGATTCTATCGTTTTTGAAGCAATTTTAAAGGTAAACAAAAAAAATAGCAGACATGACAGCCAGTTAATATAAAAGATTATATTAAAAAAAAGCGAAATAAAATAGAGAGATACGCGGTTATTCAGTTTTAAGACATACCAGAGTTACTAAAATTTGACACCAAGAGAATCTATTTGTTAGTTTCGACAGTGATTGATTTAACACTAATCGTTTTATATTTTTTTATCAAATACAAATCGAAGTTTTTTTGAAAGCTAGCTGTTTACTTATAGACTTTACTTTTAAGCTTCTCTGCATAATTTTTATTAGCTTATGATAATTCCTTGTGTATTTCTTAGTAAGGTTTACTCTATTATGTATATTCTTATGTTAAACAAAAACGAAGCCTTTTACGACACTGTTTTTTCGATTTGCTGAGTTTTTTGTCGTTTGTATCTTTAAATTAATTCTTGTTGGTTTTAAAAATAAATTTATAACTTCTATAGCAAAAAATTTTTTACGTGCTGAAGTTCAATATTGTTTTTTTATTTTACACAGTCAGTTTAAAGAAAAATCTAAGATTTGTAATTTTTTTAATATATCATTTTCCGCTCAATTTTCTCTTTTTTTATTGAATTTTTCCTTTTTTTTATTTAATTTTTCCTTTTTTTATTTAATTTTCTCTTTTTTTATTGAATTTTTATTTTTTTTTATTGAATTTTTTTATTTTTTTATTTAATATTTACCATTTTAAATATAAGATTAGTATTAAATTAAAATATTCACAATCTGTTAAATTACTTCTATTGAATAACTTAATGATAAGTTTGGTTATCGGTATATTATATTTAAAGTAAAATTATTAATATTTTTAAATATCGTTAAAACATTAATAAGATATAGTAATGTTTTTTTATATGAGTTAAAAAAACATATGCGTATATAAAATAAAATTAATTACTTAAAAATAATCTTTTTTACGTTTTAACTATGGAATAAGAACATAGAAGATAGCAACAATAATCAACTTGTAAATAACAATAGTACGCCAAACAACCGACAAACACGGCAAACCGTATCAAACGAAACACGTCTAAGTCTTGTGCGATCAGTTTTTAAAAATAATATGTCTATTAAACAAGCTGCGGAATTGTATTCAGTGTCGTATGAGAATGTAAAAAAAATAATAAGAAACTTTAATCGTAGAGATGTAATAAATAAAAAGAAAAAAAGCAGGAGTGAAAAAAGCAAATTATTACATAGTATGCTTCAAAAAATTGAATCTATTGTCTCAAACAATTTAGCATATACTCTAAAACAAATAATCGACGAAATTAAACTCACAGAGTTCGAAGAATTAAGTATATCAACAACAACCGTGGATAGGGCACTTAGGGAGTTAAAGATTACTTTAAAAAAATTTATCTAGAACTTGATCGAGTAAATTCTCCTGAAAAAATTTTGAAAAAAAGGAATACGCTCTATAGTTTAATAATAAATTCATAAGCGATTACTTGAATGTTGTATTTGTAGATGAGTCTTTCTTTAATCTTCACATAAAGCGTTTTCAAGAAGGATCAAGAAGTAGGCCTAGAGCAAACCTGATAATATCAACAGTAAAAAAAAGATCAATAACATTGATTAGTAGTATATCGGCTACGGGAATAATTTATTTCAAAGTTATTTTACGCTCAACAATAAATTGAGATGTTTTTTCTACATTTCTAGAAGAGATGTGCTATTTTTTAAAACACAATTTGAATAGAAAAAAACTATGCATAATATTGGACAATGCTCGGGTTCACAAAGAAGAACACATTGCAAGAATAACACTTTCGTACAAATATTATTATAAGTTTTTTTCCCCGCATTCTTATATGTTAAATTCTATAAAAAATGTTTTTAGCAAAATTAAAAATGGTGTTAGACCACAATTGACGAGTGTAGACAGTAATAATTTGAATTAATTGATAAACAGCGCAATATCCACGATTACTTCTGAAGATTGTAGTAGTTTTTTTTTCGTTACATGTTAAGAAATCTTACAAATTGTGTTGCTGGAACTCTTATTCTCATCAGTAAATTGTTTATTAAATCTTTTTACTTTAATTTTATATAAAATATGTATTGATCTGGTGTTCACTCGTTCTATCAATTATCTTTCCATAATACACAATAATACTATTAAATTACTAAAAAGCTTAAATTTTTACACATTGATAACAAAGTAACACGTAATTTTTAAATATTCTCCTACTTTAATATTATATAAAAAAGAAAAAAATTAAATAAAAAAAAGGAAATTAAATAAAAAAAAAGAAAAAATGAATAAAAAAAAAGAGAAAATTGAGCTGAAAATAGTATATATATATTTTAAAAGCAGAGTCTATTGGGTTTAAAAGAGTAACGGCATTAAATTTTTTACGACACGTTGTTATTTTTTTCCAGAATATAATAAAATAGTATGGGGATTGTTTAGAAAAAAAAATCGAGACTTGGAAAAATATTTTCGTATTTAGAAAATACTTATATTAGCACAAAACAAAAGCCGCAACTCTTTAATTCAAAATGTTAGTTAATTTATGATCGTGTCAAAAGAAACTTACCCCGAACCACCAGCGATGCTGAGACTTGTTACAAAGAATAGAAATCTGTGATGGCTGTCTCAAATCCAAACAACGCACTATTTATTTATAAATTCTTAAAAAAGAAAAAATTTATGCATAAAAACAATACAAAAATTAGAAAGAAGGTTGTTTTTTTCAAAAAAAAATTCGAAAAAGAACTAAAGTTAAATTTTTTGTTAAAAGAGTATAAATATGTTTAAAAAAAATTTTTTAGTATGCGTTCTTAAATTACACAAGTTCAATTTTAATTAAAATATTTATTTTTTTACATTTTTTAACTTTAAAATGTATTTTTTGCTTTTTTTGTTTTTTGTATATATTCGCCACAAGATTGGTATATTAATTATAATTTCTTTTCAACAGATAAGCTTAAGATTTTCATTATTTTGTACGTTATCAAAAAATATGTTATTGAACGAGTTTCCCGGTGTGTTAATTTAAACGAGTTTACAGAAACTCGCCCAAGATCGAGTTTTTGGTCAGCCAATTAATGATAAGATTAAATTGTTTGTTTTTTAACAACATCTTGTAAAATTTTATGTTTTTTAACTAAGAACTTGACTAAAGCATGTCAAAATTTAAGATGACTGTTTAATATATCTGACTTTTCATAAAGTGTATTATATAAAATATATAAATTTTGTGCACATAAATTTATAACAAACGTAAGAAACATATTTAACTATTTTTAAATTCTTTTTTTTATTAAAATACGAATAGACTAACTGATCGTATTTATAAACTTCCTCTTTTGACTTGTCATGTTTTTAATCGAACGTAGTTTTTTTGTATTTTAATAAGAATGTTAGCAGAAGTCTCTTAAAAAGACATGAATAAGAAAATAAAGCTGACAACTTTTTTATTATGTTTTAAACAAAATTTAATTTTTTTTTTTTTATGCGATATTAATTCTTTTTTTTATTGTGTGTTTTAATTTTCTGTATTTTTTCGGCTTTTTGCGATTTGATATTATTGTATTACAACAATAAACACTAGTCTTTATTATTTTTTCACATAACTTAAACTTTGTGTATTAGTTATTTATGTAGATCTTGTAATTTTCATGTAAAAAAAATTTATTAAACATTTTAAAGTATCGCTTATTGATGTACAATTGTATATAGTTTTATATTACAAATAAAAAACGTTATTAGCGCCGGCTAATATATAGTATTTTATGTTAATTTTTATGAGTTTAACTGAAATATAAGTTTTAAAACTATACATTCAATAAAACTTCGCACTTTTCTGTCAATTAAAAGTTATTCTCTTAGGTAAAATACTGAAAAAATTTTTTTGTAGACATACTGCAATATTTTAAACTTCTTTATCTTTTTTTATGACCCAACGTTTTTATTCATGCTATTGATGAATGTTCTATTAATCTTTGTGTACCTTTTGTAGGACATGTGTTTTCACACGAAATCTTGACCAAAAAAAAAGTTTTCGAGTTTTCTCAATACATTTTTATTTTAGACGAAACTAATATTTTATGTTAAAACTAACGAAAATAAAATTTTTTATTTCCAAAATAGAGATAAATTTAATTTTTTGGATAGTTTTTTTATAAGAATTAGAAAGCAGTAAAACGCACCATGCTTCTTTTGTTCAATTATCTAATTTGCCTGTTTAAAATAAAAACAACTAGTCTGTTAAATAAACTGAAAGTTTTTCTATTGTATTAATATTTTTTGTTTTAACATTGTTTTCGCTTGTAAACTTTAGATAAGTTGTCAAGCGATTATTTAGAGTTTACACAATTTCTCAAAAAAAACTTTTTCACCTAGTTTTTTTTTTTGCAAGAACGCGCTTTTTTTACGAATCTTAAATCTTTAACATCGCTTGCGACAAGCAACTTTCCATGCTTATGTAAAGTATTTTTTCTATTATAAAACTTATATAGCAATTAAAAGACATATTGAGTAAAATTAAAAAATATATAATATTAAATAACTCTGTTTTAGTATCTTAAAAAAAAAGTTTTACAAATGCAAAAAGAGCAATAACTGAGTGTTAAAAAAACCCTGCTATCAATAAAATAAATCAAAAGTTTTATTAATTTTTTATATAAAATTATTTTTAAGAGCAATTCAAATTAGTTAACTTGAACACTAAGCGTTAGTAAACATTTCATTTAATTGTGCGAAGAACATTTAGAATAATTATAGCACGGCATCTCTATTTTTATGTTTAAAAAATATATTTGTTTTTTAATCTGCGAGTTTAATTAGAAACTAATATTTTCGACTATATTATGGCGTTTTAAAAATGAAAATATAATTATCGATGATCTTACATGTTGATAAAAATATATAGGCATATAAAAAAAACTTTATATATTTGTGGCGTAATAATAATCGGTACCCCGTCAAAATCGTTTCTATATTATTATAGTGTAATTTGATTTTTTGATCATTTTTTATTTTAAAAGCTTTCGTAAAAATCGGTCCTATATTATTTTTATAATATTATAGTGTAAGTTTTAGTTATTTATTAAAGAACTGATTCTCATGGAAATTATGTAAAAATCGTTCCTATAATAAATAACTAAAACTTACACTATTAAAAAGACAATTTAATATAAGGCCAATTTTTACGCGAGGCTCCGATAAAAAAAATAAACAAAGAATCAAATTACACTATAATAATATGACCAAGTTTTTCGTGGTATCGATTATCACGCCACATATATTGAGTTGCTTATTTTATAGTTATAACTTTTTAGATTCGTTACAAAAAAAAGCATTTCGTCTTACACAAATAATATACAGTTTAAGCTTTTAAGTGCTTTTTGATTTATTGTAATTTTTCGCTTTCTTGCATTGAAGTTTTTTTTATTAAAATAAATGTTTTTTATAAATTGTAATGTTTTTTTAATACGACAAAAAATTTTAATTTGCTTTTTTTATAAAACAAATAAACGGTTAAATTACAAAACGATAAAAGCTTAAAGTTATGCTAAAAAAGCAACAAAAGAGTAAAATGAATAACTACAAGCCGCTGTACATACACAATTAAAATTATTATAACGACAATCTAAAAAAACTTTAATTAATATAATGATGTGATATTATAATCTTATTTATATAAGAGAGCATATATTAGTTATTTATACTATTTAAAAAAAACTTATTCAAACAAAACGAACATTTTTAAACTTCTGTTGTTTAAACCGTAAACAAATACATAATGTCAGTTTTATAAACAGATGGGTTTATATGACTGATAGATGATAATGTAAACTATTGCTAAACAAGATAAATTACCTTTTGTTTTTGTAGTTTTGTCTTCTTCAATTAAGAAACAAAGATTTACAGCGTCTTTCGCGCGTCAGACAGCCTGCTATAATTTCGTAAATATTTAGTAGAATGAAATATACTATAGAACGAAAACGTCTTTTTTGATATGTAAATTTATTTTTAGAGACAATAAAAAAACTTTTTGACACGTGTGCTTTACTATCAAAAAATTAGTTTTTTAGTTGAAATTAAATTAATTGAGTCGTCTTATATTTTAAAAAAAACAATTTGAACATTTATACAAGCCAAAATGACTCGAAAACAAACACTAGAGGTCGATAAATAAAAGAAACATGATCGAAACAAATCGATCGAACACGTAGCACACTCGTCGATAAATAAAACTGACTAAAATGGCTTGATCTAATTTGTTAACTTGTTTTTAAACATGGCTGTTTATAGTTGATTAAAGCGAACCTAAGCATCGTTTTTGTAGCTGATAGTTGAATTGTTTTATTTTTTATTTCGCGTTCATGTTTTAATTTTAATCATAGTTTTTTTTATAGTCATTTTTAAAATTCATATTTAAAAGTTTAGGCATTGTCTTATACTTCTTAGTAGCCGCAGCTATAAATTTTTGAAGTTAATTTATAGATTTTATGACAAGCAAGTTTTTTTTGAGCTTTATAATAGAAATGCGCAACTGCAGGTTTTGTATTTATAACCTTCTTTTCAACTTAATTAAAAGTTTTAATTAACTGTTTAGGCTCTATGTTTTTACGTTTAGGTTTTAGTATTTAAGATTAAATTAAAACGTTTAGTAAAAAATTTAGTTTCAGTTTTTGTAAATATTTTTTAATTTTGGCTTTTGTGTTAATAGTTTTTTGGTAAGAGTTTTGAGTTAAGTGCCTTTGGAGGGGGTGAGAAAGTTATATTTAAATAAAAAAAACTATGGACAATAGAATATCATTGTTAACTAAACACAATTCTCCGAGCAAAGTTATTCAGTTCTGCATGGATAGCGGTCTAATAAGGAAGGGTTGAAGATGCCCAATTTGTAGAAAACCGATGGTTTTGAGTCCCCATCAGCGGGAAGATGAGTGGGTTTGGGTTTGCTGGAAGTCGAAATGCAACAAACATAAAAAATCTATCAGAACTGATTCTTTTTTGAGTGATATAAAATTGCTTTTTTTAAGATTATTATGATAATGTATGAGTGGACCCAGCAAATTGTGATAAAGCGAATAAAACATGAATATAATGTGGAATGGAAAGCTATTAATGCAGTTATTTCTGCTATTAGGAGAGTTATTGTCCTTCGGAAAATAGAAAAAATCGGTTGAATTGGAGAGATCGTTAAAGTCGACGAGACTGCTCTAAGCAAGAGGAATAACAATAAAGGCCGTGTAGTGAAGACCTTATGGTGTGTGGGAGGTATTTCTAGGGAAACAAAAAAATTATTCGTCGACCTCACAATACACAGGGATATGATAAACATAGACAATATACTTGTCAAGTATGTCGAGTTAGACACGCTAATATTCATAGACCACTGGAAAGGCTACTTAAATGTGAGCAACATAGGTTATTTACATGAGAGAGTAAATCACTCTAGGAACTTCTTAAACCCCCAAGACAAATCGATACACACACAATCAATCTAGAGCCAGTAGACTCAACTCAAAAAATACGTCAAATCGAGGGAAAGAATATCAAAAAGAACCTGAAATACTATATCGAAGAATACAAGTTTTTCAAAAATTCGGAAAATGCTTTTGAAGATTTATTGCTCGGGAGTTCGCGTTTTCGTCATTTAAAAACTATTTTTAACTAAACGATTTTTATTTTTAATATAACTTTCTTACCCCCTCCAAAGGCACTTATCCCGAGTTTTGTGTTCAGGTTTGAATAATCGTTTTAAAATAACTGTATAATAATATTTTAATGCCGTTTTTAAAACATTTTTTGAGTTTCGTTTTTTTAATTAAATTTTTTTAACTTTTCAGAAACGATTTTTTATGTTAAAAACATTAAGTTTAGATTTAGTAAAAATTTAGCGCGTTTATGGGTTAATAATTTTAAGAGCGGGTAGAGGTTTGTCAATCTAGATTTTCTTAAACAGCTTATGCCTTTTAGGTTATGTTATAAAATTAAATGATTTTTTAAAAAAATTTAATTAAAGATTTAATTGTTAATCTTATAAAAATTTTTTGTGTCGTCGTTATTACATTATATTTTTTTGTTTCGCTTTATTGTTAAAGTGCCAAGATGATTTTTAAGTCGAAGTTTTAAAGAAAAAACTTTTGGCTTCGCCTTTTCGAGTTATGTTTGCTTGTCTATGTTTTTTTAAACTATTTTACAAAAAAACGTTGACGTCACCTAGCAGCATTTTACAGAATAAATTTTTTGAAACACGTGCTTGCCAAACTATAAATGTAAATATTGTAATAACCTAAACAGTAACACAGTGGTCAAGATCAAAACTAAATGTTGTTTTTACTTATATGATAGTCAAAATCAAAACTATAATTTTTTTGACACATTTTATCGCAATATTTGTCAAAGGGATATATACCCTTTTTCCTTTCTCCGCTCTCTCTTTTATAATAACAAGATTAGAATCTAGCTGAAAGCATATAAATATTTGACAAATGTCGGCGAAATTATAAAAACATTTAAAAAATAGTAAAATAATAAAGATTGCTTTTTAATGCTTTTAAAAACACTCACTAATAAAAGATGTAATATACATACTTCAGAATTAACAAGTTTTTTTGAATTTAAGCAACGCATCTCAAAAAAAACAATTTTAAATTAGTGGCGCAAATGAAATGTTCGTTTAGATAAATGTAAATATAGCTTGTTTTTTTTACGCTAAAACGAAAATATATATAGTAAAAAAGTTTAATAAATAACGTATTTTATAAAAAAGTGAGCGAAAGATTGTGAAAAAGTTTTTTGTGAAGCGTTTTAATTAAAACTCTTTAACTATGTTTTTTTAACGTGTGCTTTTTTAAATAAAAAAGTTGGTTTTTGTATTTTTAGTTTACCTTACAACGATTTGATAGTTTAAGTGTAGGTTTCGGGGGTTTTTAGGTCTACAAAATGCTCACTGTAGTTTATTTTCAGGAGTTAAAAAAAACTATTTTAATTTCGTTATAAGATCTTCAATCGTCGACAAGTATTGGAGTTTCGGTTCTTACGTTTTAAAATATACCATGCGGTATTTTAGACTTTCGTTTGCTCACTAACTCATAAAAAATTTTTTTGTATATTCTGCAAATATTTCTAATACACTAAACTGTTTCGCGTATTTTTTTTACATTTTTTTTTAATTTGGTTTTGTTCATTTTAACCAAACAATCAGGACTCTCGATTTCAGTATTTTTTTTGCTTAATTTCTCGCGTAAAATTTTTATAGATGTATTTACACAGTTTTTTGCTACTTTTATTTCGTTTTCATTTTCTTTATGAAAATGTCTTTCGACTACAAGTAAATTATTATAACAATTTTCTTTGTGGTAAATAAACACGTTAGAAAACAGACGCTTTTCGAATACTTATTTTTTTTTTCAGATTTTTTGTTAAACAACGTAACCGTAAATTATCTCTAGTTTTTTTTATTGCTAAAATTATTATTTTTTTACAAACTTTACAGAAATTTATTTCTGCAATAAAATTTTTTTACGCACAAATTAAAACATCTGACTTTGAAACGAATTCGTCTTTGACTTTATTTTTTGTCTACAAGAAAAATGTTTTTTTTAGAGCAAAAAAGGGAGATATTACTGTATTTAGCTGTTTGTTTTAATTGATATTAAGGTTAATATTGTAGATGTTTTTTTTATATTAAAAAGCGCCTTAAGAAGAAACATTTTCTTAAAGTTAAAAACTTCGAAAACTTGACAATTACACAAAAATATACAGTGAATTAGTGAACTGTTCTCTAACTTCTATTTTGATAGAGCGTAGTTTTTCTATACTACAGGGTTTTTTCATAAATATAAATTCGGTTTTTATAAATATAAATTCGGTTTTCATAAATATAAATTTATAACTATATATTATAAATATAGTTTTTATAAATAAAATTTTGTTTATTTGAATATAAAGTGTCCCCTACCTAAAATTGTTTCATAAATATAAATTCGTATTCCACAATCACAAAAATAGTTAAGTCAATCACAAATTTGGTTGTTTTAATTATAGATTTGATTATTTTTTTAAAATTTTATTATTTTATATAAATAACATTAAGTTATAATATAATAATAATTGATTTTACAATTCTTTTTTATAATTTAAAATATTTTTTTTGATTAAGCGCAAGTATAAATCATCTATTCTGATCTCCTAAAACAAAAAACTAAAGTGCATATATAATGGTCTTTGGAATAATCACGAATTCTGCTGGAAAAATTATTTTATGTAATATAGTTGATATCATGACCAATGAAAAAAGAAGAAAGGGGAAAACTCTAATGAGTAGAGGAACATTTGAACAAGTAAAAAGACTTTATAAATCAAAAACAAAAGAGGAGATAATGGAGATAACTTTACTTAGCCGATCTGCATTAAATGTCCTCATAAGAAAAATTGAATCTTTTGAGAACATTAATGATTTAACTTTTGAAAGTGTTTATGGAAAGCCAGAGAGAAAGAAAAACAATAATGAAGCAATCCATGTTGAATTGAGGTTCATGATAGGCAAAGACAATTTTTTAATCTTGGCTGGGTGTAAAGAAAAAATTTTCAGTAATTTTTCAATACCACAACTATCTAGACATTTTAAGGCACCCGGGCTACAAGAAAAAAGGTTAAAAACGGCCTAAGTTAGTTTTAACTGACACCAATTTAACACAACGACAAACTTTCTGCGCGACTGTATTAAAGAAAATGACCCGAAAAAACTTTTTTCTTAATAAATCAGGCTTTAATTTACATACGTTTATTAACTTTGGGTATTACATGGTAAGTGAGGATGCAATATTGTACTAGCCTGCATCAGAGGGCCAAAATATTTCTTTATGTGGTATAATTTCAAGCAACAGAGTTGAAAACTATAAGTTAATTGATGGAGCTTATAATCAAGACGAGTTTATGAGATTTTTGGTAGTTTGAGTGAGAAAGGAATTTTTAATCAAAACCCAATTTTGATAATGAATAATGTGAGATTTTATCATTGCGAAGAAAACTCTTTTTTTAACTTCTATAAATGTTGAAGTGCTTTTTCTTTCTGCTTATTCGCCAAACTTAAATCTAATAGAGAATATTTTTTCTACAATAAAAAGTAAGTTAAATACTATAAGATGAGAGCAATTACTAGAGATCAGTTAAAAAGTAACATAAATATGGTAATTAAAAGCCTTGGTGGTTTTAGATAAGTATTACCGGAGTTTTTGGAAAAGAGTGAATGTGATTAATAACCGATTAATTTAAATAAAACATTTTCTTTATTTTCATTGTTTTATAGTATTTATATGTTCTACGGCTCGAGCTATGGTACTCTGGTCTATTATTAAAATATTTAAAATAATGTCTGTTTTGGATAGTTAGTATCTATAGTCTTTATATAAAAAGACGTGGTATATATAAAAGAACAAAAATA
>SBJP01000195.1:0-22365 GCA_014805705.1 Cucumispora dikerogammari | reverse complement strand
CAAAGGCGGATTAATACAAAAATTAAAACAACTGCATGTACACGTAAAAAAACAACAAAATCAAAAACGACAAAATAGTAAAAAGATAAAAAAATGGAAGGTTAAAAAAACAAGAAAATTTTCGAAAATCTGTAAAAAATCTTAACAAGAATGCTTAAAAAATTAAAAAATTTTTTAAAAAACTGTTTGAAAAAATATAAAAAATTAAAAAAAAGTTTGAAATTGTTTAAAACATCAAAAAAAAGTTTAGAAAAATGTTTGAAAAAAAATAAAAGATTTAATAAAATGTTTTGAAAGCGTTTTAAATTAATTGAAAAACTAAAGTAATTAAAAAAAGTTTTTTAAACTGTTTTAAATTGTTTAAAAAAATAGAAAAACGTTTGAAATTTCTTTTGAATCTGTTTTAAATTGTTTATAAAAAACAATTTTAAGATATTGTCAAAAAATTGAAAAAAAAATTAAAGAACTGTTTGAAAAAATCAAAAAAAATATCAGATATTGTTAGAGTTTTGAAAGCAAAATTAAAGCACTGTTTGAAAAAATTAAAAAAAACAGTTACAGTAATTTTTCTCTAATTCGCAAAAATTTGATTGTTTTTAAATGATAAATTCTAATTTACTCATATAATTCGCAAGACTCTCTAATTCGCACAATATTTTTTTTTTTAGACAAAAAAATTATTGTGTGTTAATTAAAATTAAGAACGAAATTAAAATTCTATGAACAATGTATACATGCAGCCATTAAAAGGTGCTCAAAAATACACGCGTTTAAATATTTCTCAGAAAGAAAAAATCATTGCATTTTAAAACAACAACAAAACGATTTCTAAAGACCTCATATCATCTCATTTCTTTACCGAGTTTAAAAATGATATATCAGTAAGAACTATTTACGATATAATTAAAAATGAAAAAAATCAGAAAAGAAGCAGTTAATTTGATGAATGACAAAAACAAGAAGAGAAAAAATTTAAAATGCCCTAAATTAAATGAGAAATTGCTGATTTGGTTTGACACCCTTGAGATAAAAAAAGTAATCATTAATGATCAAATGATTAATAAAAAGTCCTAACAGCTTGCTGTCGAACTCGGATATTACTATTTTAAAAGTTCTAAAAGTTATTTGGAGAAATTTAAAAGAAGAGATGGGTTTCGACTAAGAAAGTTGCATGAAGAAATGAAAAGTGATGATAAAGTAGATTTAAATTTGTTTATGTCAATTTTAAACTAAACATTAGTAGAATATACTGGAGAAAATGTCTATAATCTCGACGAAACAGGTCTTTTTTACAAACTCATTCTATCCAAGACACTGTGTAAAAAATTATCACCCGGATATAAAAACTTTAAGAACAGAGTTTCTATAATGTTATGTTCAAATTTTAGAGAAACCGATAAGCGAGCACTATTTATGATAGAAAAATCGGTGAAACCGAAATGTTTTAAGACTTTTAAAATCTCTAATACGATTAAATATTTCGCTTCTAAAAAAGATTAGATGACCTCTTATTTATTCAATAATTAACTTTTGGAGTTTTATGATGAGTTAAATAAAAATAAAAAATTTTTGTTACTAATTGACAATTGCTTGTTCACACTATTACAAAAAACTTTAAAATGATAAAAATTTTATTTTTTACAAAAAATGTGACGGATATGATTCAGCTGTTTGATTTGGGTATTATTCAAAACTTTAAAACTATGTTTTTAAACTACAAACTAGAGTTTATACTGCAACAAGTAGAGGCGGGGATCGCTTATTATGAAGCCTATAGAAAGCCAAATATAGTGAATGTGATAATTTTTACAGACTTGGCTTGGAAAAAAGTAAAGATTCAAACAATTAACAGCTGTTTAAAAAAAATGTTGAAGGCAGACACGAACTCTCCACATAAAGCGGCAATCAAAGATAATTTAATTAAAGGATATTGTATGAAAATGGGCATTAATGATTACCTAGAATAAACATTTTTCTATGATATAAACTATACCGAGAATGATAATTATTAAGATATTTATACCAAGAAAAAATGCTCTCTTTAACTACAGAACCCCACAAAGAGGTAACTTGTGTAAACAACGAAAATTCTTACATAACTACAGACGAAACTCAGCCAACAAAAGTACAGAAGTGCAAGATTCGTATAAATATAGCGTTTCTGAGTTACTAAATTTAACTGAGAGAGCAATTAGGCTAAAAGAAGATATGAAACTTGAGGACTACGAATTTTTAAAAAGTTTAATAAAATACCGAAAAAATAAGAAAGAGAAAAAATTGCGTTCCAAAGAGATCTTAAGATATCTTATCAAAAAAGATTAGAACAAAATAATCAGTGAAATTGTTTAATTCTATTTATTATACTCTAAACAACACTTTTATTTTTTCATACTTATCTATTTACATTTTTAACGAATTACTCTCCAAATCTCAATTTTTAAAAACTCTCTAATTCTCAAAACTCTGTAATTCGCAGAAGTACTTGTGTTTTTCGTTTTTTGCGAATTAGAGAGATCTTACTGTATTGTTTAAAATGTTAAAAAAAATTTATTTGATTAAAAAATGAAAATTTAAAAAGCATTTAAAAGATAAAAGCTATTTTAAAAAATGATAGAACAAATAAAAAAAATTAAAATATTGTTTTATTAAAAAATGAAAGAAAATTTTTGCTTTTTTAAAAGTTAAAAAAATTAAAATAAATGTTTAAAAAATCTAAAAAAAAATATAATAATTTGTTTAAAAAATTTAAAGAATTGTTAAAAAAAATAAAAAAGAATTAACGATCTGTTTAAAAAAATAACAAAATTTAATATATTTTTGAAAAAACTGTAAAAAACTAAAATATTGTTTAAAAAACTAAAAAAGTTTTAAGATTTTGTTCAAGAAAATAAAAAAGTTTTAAGATTTTGTTTGAGAAATTAAAAAAGTTTAAGATATTGTTTGAGAAATTGAAAAAAATTTAAGATATTGTTTAAGAAATTAAAAAAAATTTAAGATATTGTTTGAGAAATTGAAAAAAAATTAAGATATTGTTTGAGAAATTGAAAAAAATTTTAAGAAAATGTTTGAGAAATTGAAAGAGTTTTTTTATTTAAGTTATTTAACAAAAAACATAAATTCTGTTTGCGTAAACAACATTTAGCGTAACAAAGTCAACATTATGACAAAATTAAATAAAAAACACAGCTTTGGAGCTCATATATTTTTCTACGCCAAAAACATCTTTTCTAAACGCCAAACTAACGACTTTTCGCAACTAACAAACACAATTACTACACAAACAGATTGCTCGTTGCCTCTAGTTTGTAGACACAGCTATCTCCTTACATCACAGGCACTTTATTTTTACCCCTTGAGATAGGAAAATTTCTGTGACGTGGTGTTTTGGTGTGTCATGTGACAATCACTAAAGCCAAAAATGCTTTGCAATATGCAAACATGAAATACGATTTAGCTTAGTTTAAAAAAAATCATGTTTGTTTTTATGACAATTTTAGATTGAATTAAAAATGATTTACTAAATATTGAAAGCCTTTTGAAAAAATTAAATCGATAACATATAACGAAAATAGATTTTATTATAAAAATATATATTAAAATGACTAATTTAAATTGACAATGTTGATATTTTAAATATATAAATTAAAAATTTGAATTTATAGTCTTCATAAATTTAAAGCAATGTTCAAAAACTACGATTTCGGTTGAGCGAGCATTTTCGATGTAAAAAATATTTTAGCCGATAATCAACATTTTTTAAAGCAAACTAGAAAACATCTTTATTGGTATTTCAAAGTCAAAAAATAAACATTTTCTTATTATTTTATTTTTTGCTAACTTTTATGTTTTTTTTTCGCTACTTTTTAATGCTTTTTTAAGTTGCCCTAGTGATAATATATATTATAATGTGTTTATAGCCGCCAGTTTTTTGTATTTTTTTTATATCTGTTTTTTTAATATAAAAATTTTTAATTTCTTGCAAATAGAAAAAAGTCAATTTTACTTTAATTTAATAAAGGTGTTTTTTTTTCGCATGTCTGCTTATTTTTTATATCTCATATAATTTAAGAAAATATCAATAAAAAAACAATTTTGTTAATTTCTAACTTTCTAATTCCTAAACTCTATAAGCCCCACAAGATTGATTCAATATTAAAAATTAGTAAAAGCTACACTTTCTATTGTTATTAAACATCTGATATCTGCAATGATAGGTTTTTTCTTTATTAATATTTTTTATCAGGGACCGGAGAGCGGACAGGGAAGTGAAAATAGTCGTAATATAAAGAAAAAATTAATTAAAAAAAACGGAAAAAAAAATTTTAATTAAAAATTAACTTGAGAAATGAGGTGAGAAGGGGAGTAGGGGGGTAGAGAAGCGGATGAGAAGTGAATAGAAGAACGGGAGAAGAAGGAGGGAAAGGTAGGGAAAGGTGGGGAAAAGAAAGAGGGAAGAGAGATAGAAAGGGGAGAAGAGGAGAAGAAAAGAGTGATTGTTTGTGGTTAAAGCAATATGTTTTTTAAACAAAAAAAATATATAAACTAGTTGTTTTTTGACAATAACAACGAAATTCTCGAGTAAAAGTTATTTAAACAGATTTTTTGAAAATTTAAACATAAAAACTAACAAGCTATTTTTTAAATTTTTTTTTGATTTTAATGGTTTTTTAAAATATGACTACAAACACTCTATGTTCTGTTTTGTGTGTGTATCGAATATCATTAGAGTCTACAATGTTCTTTGCGTAGTTTATATTTTTACGCAGATGTCTCTATGTTTTTTACCTTTAGATAACCGCGAAAACAATCTGTTTTAATTAACTTCAAAATTGTCATTTTTTTGTAATTATTTTACCTAAATTGACTATATTACAATTTTTAGTTTAAGTTAAAGAATTTTTTTTATCTTCTTTGAAAACTACTCTTCGATTACATATTTTTTAACACACGGCCTTAGTAGTTTTTTCTTAAACTCAAACACGCATCATCGATTTTGCCAGTTTTTTTAAGCTGATTTTTTTGATTTTTTAGCCTGCGAAAATTTTTTAAATTACCTGTAATACTCGATTAATTACTTGATATTGGGTGTTATGTTCTTGCTTTAAACATATGATAGTCGTCTCTTGACACTATTTGTATAAAATTATTGCAATTTCTTTTAAAGATAATCTAATATTTTCAAAAACTAAACAATATATAATTGATCTTTTAAGTTTTTTACATTTATAAAACCAACAAATCCAAATAATCCGCTTTCACATGTTTTTTATTGAGATTATCTTTTTTCTACAATTTTTGTAATTAAATGATCTTTTTGATTAGACCATCATTCATCTAAAATCAAACTGTGCCGTCAAGATTTTTCGATTTCTCATAGAGGGTCTGTCTAGTTTCTATGGTCTTTTTTTATTTTTAATTATATTTTAATCTTCTTTATCTTTAAGTAAATTTTGGCAAAATTAATTAAAAACTAAAAAATTAATTTAGAAAACGATCATTTTAAATATTAACACTAATGTAAAAACATTAATTAAAAGCACAAAAACACTTAAATTTTGAATCGATCAAATACAAAAGTGTCAATTACATTTATTATTTACACAACAACAAAAAACACAAAAAATTAAATATAAAACACTAAAAACTAATTAACAAAATATCAATCAAAAATCATTACAAAAACGCAAAAATCAAATAAAATAATGAAGCAAAAAACGAAAATTTTTTGCGTTTAATTAAAAAATCGATTTGTAAAATATAAAATCAAAAATCTGTTTAATCAAAAAAACATAATTTAAGATTCATAAAATTTAAAAATAGAATTTAAAATCTATAAAATCAAAAAATAAAATTTAAAATCTATAAAATCAAAAAATAAAATTTAAAATACGTAAAATCAAAAAATAAAATCTAAAAAACATATAATCAAAAAAACATATAGTCAAAAAATAGAGTTTGGAATACGTAAAATCAAAAAATATTTTCTAAAAATGATAAAATCAAGAAAAAGAATTTTAAATCTGTAAATGCAAAAGCAAAGAATATTAAAAACATTTTTGAAAATAGAATTTGAAATTAGTAAATCAAAAAAATACAGGCTTAAAACTGTAAAAACCAAAAATATAGTCTTAAATTAGTAAAGTCTCGAAATAAAACCTGAAAAGTAAAGAATAACAATATACTGCATAAAATACAGTTTTTAAATTTAATTTTCAAATCTGGTTGATAAAAATGTTTTCTGTGTAAATATAAAACAAAGAACTAAACAATATTATCATTAAAACATAAAGAGTGACATATTTATAAAGCGATATCGTATTTTAAATCGCAATATCGAACATGGAAACTAGGCTATATTGGGATATAAGCCCCCCCTCCTTTTTTTGATCCAAAAATTAAAAAAATACTAGAATTGATTTTATTAAACTATGATTAAGTTAAAAAAAAGTCGATATTTTTTGAAACACGTCTTTTTCAAGCCGTTTAAATTTAAACTTTAAAACTAAACTTCGTAAAGTTGTTTTTTAATTTGTTTCTTGTTTTTTTATATATCTTTTTAACCTCCTTGACAAGGATTCTATCCCTTGAGTATAAATTAAAGAGTTAACAGGGCCCACAAAGTATTTACTGTGATTTATTTTTAAATGACGAGAAAACACCTTATCGATTCCTGCATGACCTTTCCACTCGTCGGTTATTACTGTAGACTCTATTCTGACATGTGTTTTCAATATATCATGTAGAATGTCTGCACTTTTCTACTTTACAGGTTTATAAAAAATTTTTTTATAAACTCTACAAACACACCCAACACACCAAATTGTTTCTGTGACTTTTTCCACATTGCCTTTTTGCTTTGTAAGCTTCGTTTCATTTACTTCAACAATACAACCTGAATCACCAATTTCCAGGTTTTCTTGCTGTTTTAATTTGAGACGGATAACATCTAAAATAGATTTAACACTATCAAATTCACTTCTAACTCATGAATAATGTTTCTTATTGGAGTATCTCTCGACCACAGATAAAGAATCATGACTATGATTTTTAACGGAAGACGTAAACCGAAAAAAATAGTTTTTTTTTAATACCAACTTCCCGTTTAAGACCCATCTTCGCCAAAAAACGCCATCTCAAATTATCCTCAACATTTTTCTCCTTCAAAATCATCATCTTTTTACACTCTTTACAAAACCTTTTTTTTCAGAAAACCCATTTTCACACACAAATCGGAACAACCGACCACAGAATTACACTCAGTTTCGACTTTATTTCTTGTCCACATAGGGAGTGTTTTTTTCGGATCAAAAAAAAGGCGGCTTATATCTTAATATGACCTGAAAATTGTTTTTTGTATAAAAAAAGCGAGAGTTTACCGTAAAAAAATAACCATATTTTTAAATACTGAGTTCATAGGTTTAGTATTGTTATAAAAGCAGAAGAATGAATTTTTTTATTTGTTATAGATTAAAAAAAGTTCAAAAAACTCAATTTAAACTTAAAAAATGAACACAAAAGTAAAAAAAATCAAAATGTTTTTAGTGAAAAGTGTTTCCTAAAAACTTTTTTTTGTTTTTGTATTAAAACTGATGTTATATTTCTGAATCTACTTTATTTTATATTGTGCTAACTTTGACCTTCTGCGCCCTCGTCGTGTTGTCGGCGGTTTAAGACCGTCATTTTTTTGTCTATTTAAACTAATAGAGAGAATGTTTATGTTGTAAGCGTTTATATAAATGTTTGTTGTAATATTTTTTTACAAGTGTTATTGGATCTATTTTTAAATAATTTAAAACACAGCAAAAATGCTTTCAAGGTAAGTCAAATTTAAAAGCAGCGATACAACTGCAAAGTTTTGCGGCATATTTTACAACGTGTTTTTTACCGAGAAGATATATGTCTGAACTTGACTGTTCAATAGATAAAACACGATTTTGAGAAACAATGAAATTGCGTGAATTAAGTACACATTGAAAATTCGTTTAAGTAAAACTTCGACTTCTTTTTTCATTAAACTTTTTTATGTCGTAATTGTTTACGCTCCTAATAAAATTAGTTATATATTTTGATATAAAAGGATTAATTGCCGAGTTTATTGATTCTTTAGAATTAGATGTATTAATTCTATAGCGGTATGTTTAAGTATTGAGAATTTGTTTTAGTTTTGACAACCGCGTCAACGCAGACTTGATAAAACTTTTCGTTTTAAATCTTAATCTTTTTTATAAAATTATTATAATTGTTTTTATCATATGTGTATACAGCATTCCAAAAAAAAGCCTATGCTTTTTTGGCAATAAAAAATTGTGTTGGGTTTTTTGCAAAGTGTCGAAAACAGAAACATCTATTTGTAATGGGAATATTTGTTTCAATTGATAATATTAACCCGTGATCTTTATCTTACACCACATTACTTCGCTTTTATTTAAATCAATATGTTTTTTTAGTTTTATAAGAAAAAACATTTATGCTTCCAGGTTTTTTGATTCTACAATTGCGTATTCTAATAAAATCAACTGTTTGTTACTATTCTGTTCGACGGCATTAATAATGTTTTGTTAGGCCTAGAAAGCAATGTACTATCGAGTGTCACAGCTTTTTTGTTGTTTAAAAAAACTTTTTTGTTGCTTTTCAAAACAAAAAAAATTTTTAAACTTATCTCCGTCTTTTTTTTAATTAGATTTTAATTTAATTACTATCAGAACTTTTAATAATACTGTTTAAAATAGGAGTAAGAATTTTTAATCTTAACTGTTTTTATAACCTGTGATATGTAATAGATTTTTGGTCATACTATATATAACGTTTTTTCCGTATTCTTGTTTTAGTTTATTTATTAGCACTTGGAAGTGACTTTTTATATTTTATAGATTTAAAGGCAAACGAAAAAGTCGGTTTTATACTTGCTTGGTATAAGAAAGATTACACAAAAGCGCAGGTTTATGTGACTAACAATACATTGCTTTTTTTTATTACTAAAAAACGCGTTAACTTTAAAATTACCATCTTTTGCTTTGCAACAAAAGCAAAAGTTTTTTTATTTTAGTTTTTTACGACATATTCTAATTGTTTGGCTTTTGCAGATTTAGAGAATATAAAAACAAATTCTTCAATAAAAAAACAAAAAACCAAGAATACAACTCTTCTTTTATTTAATTGTATTTGATACCTTTAATTATCTCTAATTCTGAACCAAGGGGGTCAATGTCATTAAGAATAAGTTTATATTTTTTGTATTTGTTTTATAATTAAATTTTTGACTGTATTTTTAAACACTTTTTTAATATAAAATTTTAGATTCTATTTTTTGATTTATGAATTTTTGATTTTGCGATTTTTAAATTCTATTTTTTGATTTTATGAATTTCAGTTTTTATTCTTTGATTAAACGGGCTTTAGATTTTACAGTTTTTAGATTTTACAGTTTTTAGATTTTATTTTTTAATTTTAAAATTTTTAGTTTCTATTTCTTGATTAAACGCAAAAACGAATTCTTTTTTCCTGTTTTCTCTAAAAACATTTATATATTATTTGTATTTGAGCAAAAAACAAAAAAACTTTACGTGAAATATAAATTGTGTTTTATCAATAACGACAGTATCAAACATTAAAAAACAAATAAAATAAAATTACTTAAAAAAAACGATTTAAATACATAAAAAAAGAATTTAAAATACACCAAAAAATATTTATTTAGTTTCGCTTGTAATTTACTACCAATAACTAAAGATCAATTAAATAAAAATTAAAACTCTTATAAAGAAAATTCTAATTTGCTGCAAAACGAAACCAACTAAACACAAAAAACACTAAAAATTAATTATTTTTTATTATAAAAAATTTAATTAAATAAAAAATAATAAAAATTTCCAAAATGACACTTAAATTGACGACAATTTTCGATTTAAACTTCTCAGTTAAAGCTAAAAAATTTAACTAAAAATAACTTAAACTTTTTAAAAAAACAATAAAAATTGTTAAAAAATTTGGCGAAAAAAACTTTTTTTTTTACCGAAAAACTAATTAAAAATCGACCGAAAAATTTATTAAAATTTGTCATAAAGCAATTAAAATCGACAAAAAATACGAGTATAAATCGGGAATATTTTTATTATATATATCTCTTAAAAATTGATTGCTATCTATTAAAAAATTATTTAAAGTCTCTAAAAAAGTAAAAAAATAATACAAGAAAAACTAATAAATGTTGTTAGTATTTTTCAAAAACACAAAAATAAATTAATATAAGTAAAATTAAGACTTTCGTAGCGCAATTTTAGTTCTCTCTGGTTGAAATTTTAAAATAGTCTAAAAATATTACATACATTTTAAATTCATAGAAAAAAAAATAATTAAAAAAAACAACGTAAAAAAACTAAAAAAAATTTATTTTTATTTTCTTAAAGCAATTAAACAAGTTATATATCAAAAAAACAATGTTTTTATATTAAAGAAAACAATTGTTTTTATACCAAAAAAATTATTTAAATACACAAAAAAGCCAAAAAAACGACTAAAAATAACTAGAAATTGCTTGTAGAACTTTTGAGAATTTTCTAAAAAACAAATTGAAATTTTTTAAAAATTAACGGATAGTTTAGTGTTTTCTAAAATGAATATAGGACAAAAAAGATAAAGGAATTTGAATTGACCCAGGAGATTTTTTTATATTCTGTTTAAATTTACTAAAAATAACTATTTTATTTCGCCTAAAATAGACTAATTTACTGTCTTTTAAAAAAAACAAATATCTTGCTAATATTCGCAAAAAGACTGCAATAAATTAACTAAAGCTTTTTTAAAATTTTAAAAGAATTTATTATACTTTGCTGCAAAAAAAAATTTATTTATGGCTTTTTAAAAAAAATCAATTAAAAAGTTAATGTAAAAATAAGTAAAAAAAACGCCTAAGCAAGTTGCTGTGTCATTTAAATATTAAAAAGACAACTTTTTTTGAATTGTTAAAGACACAAAAAAAAGCTAGTTTCAGAATATAATTAATTGCCGAATAAAATTTCTGTTTTAAAAAAAACTGTAATGATAACTACTAATTTAAATTGTTTGTTACTCGCGCGCAAATAAACTTTATAAAAGTTCAATAACGATTTTTATACTCAACGTCTTTATCATGTCTCTTTTTTTAGCTTTTTTCATGTGTTACTATATGTCTAAATATATTCTTCTTGTTAAAAATATACACGCACATAGAGATTTTAATTAAATTAAAAAAATTGTTAAAAAAACTAAATATTTGTATTTTTTCTATTGTACATAAAGGTTTTTGGTAAATTTACTAACTTTGTTTACCTTATTAAATATGTTTTTGTGCGTTTATTTATTTTTTTTATCTAGCATGCTCGTTTACTGGAGGATCAGCTTGCATATTTATATTTATTTATAATTTTTTCAAAGAAAATCAAAGCTAAAGTTTCAATTTTGTCTTTTGTGTAAAAAACTCAAGAAATAAATTAACACTTTGTATGTCATTTTTATTTATTTTAAAACTTGTTCATTGAACAAAAATCTTCTTTCATTTTTTTATTTATCTTTTGTAAGGTTTTGAGTTATCCGTTAGTTATTTTAATTTTTTTCTGTTTAACAATTTTCTAAATAAATTTTAAAAACATAAAAATACAAGATTTGCTTTTGTATTTTATATATATAAGCTGTTCATTGTTTATTTTTCTGTTTTTTTTGGCAAATGTAATTATAATTAACAAATAAAAATGAAAAAAGCAAAAAGACTGTTTCCAAATCAAAAAAACAATTAAAACAAGAAATAAAAAAATAGTATGTTGAAAAAGATTCAAACTTAATCTAGGTGCAACATGTTGTGCTTTTCTTGTAATTATTTTGGTTTTTTTTTACGAAAACAAAACTAAAAAAAATTCGAAAAGAAGGGAAATATCGGATAAAGAAGTTTTTTGAAAAGCTTTGAAAAGCACTAATAAGATTTTTTGTTCTGTGTATAAATTAGCTTAAAAACAATTTAGGCTTTTAATTTGACGTTTTCTATAGCTATACGCTTTTGTCTAATTTTATTTTAGATAAAGTGTTAAAGATGTATTAAACTGAATTGTCAAAAACTCAAAAAAAATAGTTGATTTTTTATAAAATTTCTTAATTTCGTGTTAGCTAAAAATTGAGTATTAGACAATAGTTTTTAGTATAGAATTTTGACAAAAATTGCTTATAGCTTCTTCCCCTTTTTCTCATTTTTTTAAAAAAAAAAATTTTATATAATTTATATTTATTTTATTGTGATTAGATCAAAAATAGTAACGTGAATTTTGAAAAAACGTTTTTTCAAGCGTTTAAATTTATACTCAAATATAAAACTTTAGTTTTTTTTTTTAAATTGCTTCCAAGCTATTTAACATACTTTTTCAAGTGTTTCCATAGACATTCTATGTTTAAGTATAGATTGAAGAGTTTTAAGTGTTTACAGAGTGTTTTTTATAACAAATTGTTTTATGGCTCTGAAATTATTCGTTTTGTTACTAATAACTACGTCTTTCATTAGTAATAATAAATAAATGTTAATTAATATGTTTACCCAGTATTGTTTGTAGGGTTTTTGACTCTTTTTTTGTTAATTCAAATCAAAAGAAATTATAGACTTTACAAACATTAACACACTACAAAGTAATTACTCGACGACTACTTTTAAACTTGCGTTTTGTAACTGCGGTTCTATTAATTTTTATAACGCAATTTGATTTTACTATTTTTCTAAATTCGATCTGCATAATTTTTTTCGAATTTCAATTAAAACTGGGGTAATAGCTTTATAACTAACAGATAACTTTGTTTTAATGTCTTTAATTTTGAAATTAAAATATTATTTTTAAAGAGCTTTTTTATTAAGAAAACAGAATTTTTTTAACTTAAATCTTTTTATTCAAACATTTAAGTGTTCGGCTTGCCAAACGCTACTATCTGTATTCTTTATGAATTTTAATCACACTGTCTTTGACAAATGTTACATTTTAAATTATTTTTAATTACTATTGAAGAACATAAAAAAACAGTGCTAGCAAAACTGAATTTTTTATAGATTTTTATATCAGAATACAAGATCTGTTTTTATTTATATTAAAAAAAGAGTGAAGCGTTATAGGCAATTTTTGCCAGTTTTCTATATTACAGAGGCGCAGATTAAATAGAAAAGTTTTTATTTTTTAAAAGCTGTTAAAAAATTAATTATTCGATTGCTTGGTTTTTATGTCTATACTGGTAAACATTTTAGTAAGACGAAACTAATTAAAAAAAGACTTTTTTAAAAATTAAATTACCAAAATAAAATCTTAATATTGCGTACATATACACCTGTTGAGATAGGTGCTTTTAGAAGGAGGATGTGTGCGTGTGTAAAAGTTATATTAAAAATATAAATTTTTTAATTAAAAATACTTTTTAAATGATGATAAGCATGAATTATCTAGCAATAAAGCTTTAAAGATATTTTTTAGATTTTTAAAGAATTTATACATCTCAATATAAAATTTCATGTACTTTTTGATATTTTTTTTATGGATTTAACATATTTTTTTCAAGCAGCTTCATTAGCTTTTTATTGAGTGTGTGTATCGATTTATTATTCAGATTTTAAAAGTTTTTTGAATGATTTACTTTTTCATGTAAAAAACTAATATTTTTTTACGTTTAAATACCCTTTCCAATGTTCTGTCTTTATGAGAGTGTGTATTTCTACATATTTGATTAGTATATTATTAAAGCTTATTATATCAACAACTAACGTCAAGCCAACAAAAAAAATTTTAGCTTTTTTACAAATTCTACTTACACATCATAAAGTTTTTACAACACGTTCTTCGTTATCTTTTTTTTGCTTAAATTTTAATTCATTTAATTTTTCAATCTTTTTTTTTCATCAATTTTTTCAATTTTTTGAGGAACAATAACACGTCTTAATAAACAAAATAACGCTGTTAATGGCTTTTTATTCAACATTATATTTATGTTTAATTCGTTTAATTATAGTTTGTTGACTCTACTCGTATATAATTATTATAATCTTAAAATGTAGTAATTTATATTTCTTAAAAATGAATCTCTTCTGTCTGATTTTTTTTGTTTTTTACACTTTCACTTTTAACAGACCCAAATCCAACTATTTTATCGATAATGGGAGTCAAAACTACAGGCTTTTTACACAAAGATCAACGAAAAATTTTTTTTAACAAAATCTAATCCGTAAAAAATTAAATAATTTTGCTCTATGAATCGAGTTTATTTAACAATTAGATTCTATTTTAATCGGGTTTTTTTCTTAATATAACTTTTACACACACCCTCTCCTCCACCCCCCTAAAGACATTTATCTCTAGTTTTCTAATAAACTTATGGGTTACGATTAAAACAGCTTAAGACAGTTAAAAGATTGCCTTAGAAAATAATAACTTAGAGCAGAATAAATTTCTCGTTGCACTAAATCTAAACTGCTATCGTATGTTGCTTATTTTTGTTTTTGTGGGCTTGTCAGCCCATTGTTGAGTATCCAAAATTGCTTAAGTTTAATTTTTTTATAAAAAAAGTGTTTTGATATTTTAAAAATATATATTAAAGTTTTTTTAGAAATTTTTTTTTATGAAATATTACTTTTAGTAAAGTAGTGAAAATATGCCTTACGATAACACTATTGTCTAATTCTGCCATTAGTGATACTTAATTTTTTTTGACAAAACTTGTTACAATATATGTCGTAGAATCGACGTTTTCGTTGAGACTTCGCTGTCTTGTCAATGTTTATTATCAGTAAATAGCATTATTATAGCTCCAACGCCTACTTAAATTAGTTGCTTGTCGTCGCATCACATTCTCAGATTTGTCATTTAATTCGCTGTAATTTAAGTTTAGTGGATTTGATTTTTTCTAAAAACATTTTTTTTATTGTTGTTTGTATTTAACATAAAATTCTATAATTCACGTTGATTTTTTTTATTAATTGATTTATTTATTCGGTTTTTGGTTAGATTATCTTCTAATGCAAATAATACTTCGGGGCCATATAGTTCTTTTATTCTGTCATGGACGTCTAACTCAACATTATATTAAAAAGTATTTTGGCGTGTTGTCTTATGAATTACAGAATTTTATGTGTATGTAATTTGTTTTAAAACGTCTATTTATTTTTTTGTTGTCGATGTGCTTTTTAGCGTATTAAAAATCAAGTGTTTGTTTAAGCGTTTGATTAAAAACACCTGTTTTGACTTCGTGTTCACAGACATCTTGCGCGTCTTTTAACATTTTATATTTAAAACTCTACACATAATTCTAAAATAAAATTATTTAAAAATAGACCATTATTTGTGTGAATAATAAGTGAGAGCTGAATTTATATATTATTGAACAATTTAATTTATTACACATAATGCGCTTTTGTATTTAAAAAACTTTGTAAAACAAAATTTAAAAAAACTGTCTAAACCCACTAAAATTTATTTGAAATTGTACTGTCATTAAAATAAAAATATAAATCTATTAAATCTAATATAAATCTGCTTCTGTTAGTATTTGTTACTATTGGTGTAATGAGCAAATATGTTATCATAAGATTTTGAGCTCTACATTTGACACAGCCGCTCAAAATCTTTATGTTTTCTTTTTTAGCTACATCACATATAATTTTTTTAATATAGGTCTAAGTCTATTTCAATTAAGTTGTTTTTTTTTTGACAATTTTCTTTAATTATAGCTATTTTGAACGCTTTCCTTTGCTTAGAAAAAACTTGAGTGTCTTTAAAGCTGACAATATAAAAACAAGTTTACCAAAATCTAACGAATTAATTATAAATTTAGAATACAGCTTACTCAATTAATGTTTTTGGTGGTTTGCTACAATAGTTGAAAGAAAATCGCTGAATTCTATGTAACTTCTTAAGTAGTTTTTTTTTGTTGTTGATCGATAAGCATAATGTTTTTTATGAGTACATACAAACATTAATTTTGATTTAATAAAAACGAAAAATACGTAAGTATTACTTTTGTTTTGCGCCAATGCTTATTGAATTATACTGATACGCATGTACTTTTATATTAGAAATAAATTTAAAAAAATTCTTATTTGATATATATTTTGTTATCTTCTCATTATAAATTTTTTTATTTCAACTGTTTCTTTAGTCGTTTGTTTTTTTAAATCTTTTTTTAATACTCGTATGTTTTAAAAAGCTTTAAAACTTTTTGAAAGATTTTCTGAATACTATACTACAAAAAAAAACATTAAAATGAAACTTTTCAAATATTAAATAAAAAACAGAAATAAATATTTTAAAAACAAAATATTAAAACATGACTCCCTGATATATCGGCCGATAATTTTAAAATTAAACAGCAGTAATTTTAACTAAAAAACTTAAATATAAAATTTACGTGTCTGGCTGCTCTCGTTATAACTTTCGAAATTTATTGTCAAATGCTGCTAGAAACCAACGTTTTATGTTTTAAGTTAAATAAAAAGATTCAACGGTTTTTATTATGTAATATTGAAATGTTTATAGAAAAACGCTTGTATTTTATTTTATAATTAACAAAAAATAAAAAGTTTTTGAATAAAAATTACGGTCGGCCTCCTGCAAAATTAATAAAAGTAAATAATTTGCAACAATTAAAAAACGAAGCAATAATAATTTACCAAAGCGCTAAAAATATTGTCTTTAAAAAAAGATTAAGAAAATAGTAACTAAAACTACGAATTTTTAAAGATAGACAATTTTTTTAAAAAAAAGTCAATTTTATATTTTTATCAATGTAAGAAAAATATTTTAAGAACATTGTAACATTATAAAAAAAATGAACTTATAAAACAGTGCAACAAAATATTAAAAGAATACTATCGACTTTATATAAACAATGTGTAAATTAACATAAAAAACAAAGATAACTCGTTATTACAAAAAACGACACATAATTTTTTTTGGGGTGTTTTTCTTTTTAAATCGATAGGGATTTAATTTTTCTTGTATGTATGTAAGCAAATCTAAAAAGATATTAAAAGAAAAGACAGAGAAAATATATAAGCAGTTAAAGAAAGTTATTTAATATAATTGTTAAAAAAGGCCGAGCAGCTTTTTGATCTTAAATTAAATGAGCGTTTTTTTTGACTAAGAATTAATAAAACAAATAATTAAATATTTAATATATTTTTACATTAACAAAATCCGAACAGAAAAAACGAAAACAAAAGAACAAACAACAAACGAAACAAACAAAACAAAACGAACGAAACGTACAAACAAAACAAACAACGAACGAACAATTAACTAGCAAACAAACAAACGAAGCTAAGTAAAAATTAAACGGAAACAAGCGAATGAAACGAAACGAACGAAGCGAATTTCTCGTTGCTCAATTCTTAAAATTAATAGCATTTGTCTACATTTTAAATTTAAAAGCAAATTAACTTTTTTTTTATATTTTAACTTTATCTTAGCAATACTTTGTTTTTTGATCGAAAAGCCGCACATTTAATTTAAAGTTCTTGTGCGCTGAAACGATATTGAAGTGGGTGATAAAGGAAAGATGTAAGCATATAAAGAATGTTACAGCGTTTCCCAGAAATATAAAATACTTTTCCCAGAAATATAAAATATTTTTTTTATTTTTATAAGAATATTTTTTGCTATATACAAAAAATTTTCTCATAGATATTAGATACTTTTTTGAAATCTAAAATAATGTTTTAAAAATATAAAAAAAATTAGTATAAATAATAAATTTCTTTTGATAACTACAAAAAAAATTAGTATAAATAATAAATTTCTTTTGATAACTACAAAAAATTTTAATTAAATAACACATTTGAACATTTACTAATAACAAAATTTTTTTACAATAATATAAAAAAATAAAATTAGAATAAACATTTTTTTTTAAGAATAAATATAAAAACATAGAATTAAAAACAAATGTTACAGAGCGTCGTTTATATGATAAATATACAAAAAAATAACAAATAAAGTAAAAAAACGCACTTTATTTAAAGAGTTTGTCTATTTATACCCCTGGCGATCCAGACTCTCATATGTCTAAACCAATTATTAAAGCTGATAGTTTCTTGATTAAGTAAATTATTCAAAATAACAAACATATCGTCTCTATTTTCTGGCCCTGTTCGAATATTCTAATAAACTGATTTAAGATGAGAGAAAAATTTTTCTATCAGATTTAGCTGGGAGAGTATGCATGAAAATACATATACGTTATTCTATTTTGATCAAACAAAGCCTTTACATCATTGTAGTGATAGAATATACAATTATCTATTATTAGTATTTTGTGGGGATTATATAAAAAAAAAGAAACGATCTTCGATTAATAAACTCTAATAAAAGATCCCCGTTGAATGCACCTTTTTTTATTTTATACACTACGATTCCACTGGAGTTTATAACACAGTGCAGTAATATGTTAGTCTTTCTATTTGCAGGAACGTTGATTACAACTCTAGAGCCAACTGGTGCATATCTGTAGTGTTTCAAAACATGAAGGTTGAACCCGTTTTTATCTAAAAAAAACCAAACGGCCATTACCTATGGATTCTATATCTTTACAATACTGCTGCCTTCTATCGATCAAAGCAAACTATTTTTTTTACATGGGACTTTTAGAAGTTTTTTTCTTAAATACTGTATTGTTTTAAAATCCCTTTGCACATATAATTTGCTTATTGTCATTCCCTCTATTGTTTATTTGTTTATAATAATTTTTATAATATAGATGCAGTTCTCTATCGAGTATTCCTCGTATAGAAATTCTCAAAGAAGGGTCAGAAAAAGCGGGTCTCTTTTTTTTTGTATTAACAATACTCTCGTCCGATTCGCCTGATTTAATAGCAACTATTAAACGTCTTGCCAAAGAGGAACTTATATCAGCTTTTAATGCTGCTTGTTTGATCGTTAAGTATTTTTTAATGAATAGTCCAATAGTATTGGGGGTAATAGAACTGACGGCAGTTCTTGTTTTTTTGGTATTGTCATTGTTCATGGTTTATTGTTTTTTGAATATAAATTTTTTTAATATTAAATTTAAACGTTTTTAAATTTATTATGGTTTAGAGTCAACAATAATAACTCAGAACTTTACCCCGCCTTATGACAAAGACAGAAAAAAACTTGCCATTTAATGAATATCTGGTCAAAATACTTAAACAAAGAACAACTTCAAATTGATCAATTTCTCTCAATAAACTACTCTGCATAAATAGACAGAAAGTTCTGCATAATTGTTTACTCATTAAAAAATAAATAGTTTTATTTTTAAATCGAAGAAAGAACACGAAAACTTTACCATATAGAAAGTTTTTTTTATATATACGTTTGATGTCAAAAAACTGTTCTTTTTTCGCAAAGTTTTGAAAAAAAACATATCAATTATATATAACTGAGAAAACCTATTATTTTCCGTAACACTGATAATATATTGTTTTTATAATCAGATAAGTTGTATAAAATACATGATATTATAAAAATTATCATTAGATAAATGCAATTTTTTGCAATTATGTCTTAGACCCAACAACTAAATTTTTTTTTGTAAAATTCTGTTATAAATCTATTATGTAAATATTTTAAAATAAAAATTAAACAAAAACTATTATTAATAAATTAAAATTTATCAAAACCAACTTGTTTTTAATTTTTATTGTGTTTTTATGTGCAAAATCCCTTCTGAATCACTTTTAAATTTTTCATTTTTTTGAATCAATTTAATATTTGCTTTTATTTCTTTAATTTTTAGTTTGGAAAAACGAGTTAATAATTGTGGCGCCCAAACCTGCGATTCATGCCATACGTGCGACCTATTATTTTTACTATACAGAGTTATGCCGAAATATAAAATAATTTATGCCGAAATATAAAATAATTTATGCTGAAATATAAAATAATTTATGCCGAAATATAAAATAATTTATGCCGAAATATAAAATAACTTATGAACAAATATAAACATTAATATTATCAACATATAAATTTTTTAATCAAAAATATAAATTATAGTAAACAATAAACAACTATTCTCATTTCAGAATATAAATTAGTAAAATCAAAAATATAAATTTATTCCAATTGAAAGTTATTGTTTTGTATAAGATTATAAATCAAAAAACCCAAAATCAAGCGTTTTGTATAATAATATAAAGAAAAAATAATGAATCATAAACCGTTTTTCATAAAAACTTAAATTATTTTGTACCAAATATAAACTAATCTATTACGAAATATTAATAAAGTTCTACGAAAAAATAGAGTAATATAAAATAAGTGGAAAAAAAACAAAAACATATAGCACTCTTAAACGCTGTATGAAAATTTCGGCAACGAGAAAAGAACGAGTAACAATCACGGCTGTAATACTTCGATCAATTCGCACCCAGTTATCCAACAATAAGACAAACAGAGAAATTGCCGATCTTAATATGTTATCTTTGTCTTCAGCTACCAGCTTATAAAATAAAACTGCGATAGGTATGACGGATGATCAAATATTAAAGAAAAAAGGTATAAAATCGAAAGTAAATACAGAGATTAAATCTCAAATAACAGCAACAGTACAACCAGACAATTCTATAAATCAAAATGCGATTGCTCTAGGATTGTTGGAGTCTGAAGTCGATAGAAGCCATCCGTTTATCTCTAGGGCTTTAAAAAAAATAAACTATTTAAGAAAAAGGCTGTCGTTAGTTTCAGCTGAAAGAAATACTCCAAGACTTATAGATTTGAGACAGATCTATTGCAATAATCTAATGAACATATTTGTTGAACGACATGTTTTCCTAGACGAGACCAGTTTTAATTTGCATACTTTAGTAAATTATGGTTACTCTCTTGTCAAGCAAAATATTATAGTGTCGTGCAGGCCAACAGAGGCACCAATCAAAGTCTCATGTGTGCAGTAAACATAAATGGTATTATTGCCTCTGATATTATAACCGGTGCTTATGTTGGTGATAAATTTAAAATATTTATCGAGAACGAGCGTTTGCCCTGTTTTTAAAATAACCGAAAATCCATTTTAATAATAGATAACTGCAGGTTTCAACACCGGGAAGATGTCTTGCGTTTATTAAATCAGAGTAGAATCGAAAACAGAGTTTTGCCTGCTTATAGTCCTCAGTTAAACCCAATAGAAGAGTTTTTAATTCTATTAAAGCAAGATATAAGGCTATCAGACTACGCACATCAACGTTAAAACAGGTTAAATCTATGGTACGTAGTATCATTGAAAACTATGATGTTTCTTTGAAGCCTTTTTTGATAGAAGAATCGGTTTTTTGAGATTAGGGGTTTCTCGTCATCCATTTAGTTAATGAAGTTTTGTTTTGCGTAAAATTTGTTCTTTATTTTCTAATAAGTATTTTATATTTCTTAATCCCTTTTATCAAAAAATACCGTTAGACTTATTTGCATTTTATCTTTCTCGTTTTTAATCGAAATTCCGGCCGAATAAAAAAATATAATCACAATTATTTAAAAGTATAATATCACGAAAAATATTCAGATTTATACGCTGTAAGCGTACAAAAACTAAACCTGTTAAAAGTATTTGTTAGAGATATCTTCGTTTTTTTATCTCAGTTTAAAAAGTTACGAACGATAGGTTTTGCTATGTTTTTCATAAGCGATGAATAATTTGAAAAAAGCTGTTTTTTTTACCTATAAGGTTTGTTAAATATAATCATTTGTTTTTTTTATAGAACGAGTTTGCTTTTTTGAATAAATATTTATAATTTGGATAAAAAAAGTATCTTTTTGTATATCTAGTTGATCACGTTTCAATTAATTTCGGTTAAAAAACGGTTTAATATCTTGTGCTTTTTCTTAATCTAATCACGCTTAAAACAACAGTTTTATATTTTTGATCTTTCTAATTTATATTCTGAAATGAGAATAGTTGTTTATTGCTTACTATAATCTATATTTTTTATTAAATAATTTATATGTTGATAATATTATTGTTTATATTTCGACATAATTTGTTTTATATTTCGGCTTAATTTATTTTATATTTCGACATAAATTATTTTATATTTCGACATAAATTATTTTATATTTCGACATAAATTATTTTATATTTCAGCATAAATTATTTTATATTTCGGCATAATTTATTTTAAATTTCACCATAAATTATTTTATATTCCAGCATAAATTATTTTATATTTCAGCATAAATTATTTTATGGGACATTATAAAATATAGAATAAAAAAAGCGTTTTATATAAAATATAGAACTTTTTTTTAGTAAATATAAAATATAGAACTTTTTTTTAGTAAATATAAAATATAGAACTTTTTTTTGGTAAATATAAAATATAGAACTTTTTTTTGGTAAATATAAAAT
>SBJP01000194.1:0-22426 GCA_014805705.1 Cucumispora dikerogammari | reverse complement strand
GAGTTCGCGTTTATCGTCATCTAAAAACCATTTTTAACTAAACAATTTTTATTTTTAATATAACTTTCTCACCCCCCCCTAAAGGCACTTATCCCAAGAAAACATGTTTTAACAAAGCTAAATATCAATTTTCCGAGTCTTTTTGAGCTTTTAAGTGCCCGAGTTTTAGTAGAAAGGGTTTTTTTAGATCTAGAGTTTATTTCTGACAATAAAAGAAGCCGGCAGATTCAATCTTAATCGATGATAGATTTTTATTTAGAAGTAAAGCACGCTTGGTTTTCTTTTTTACATGTAAATCTTTAACGTGTAACATTCTCGAACTCGCTCGAATGAATTGAAAATACGACGTTTGTTTTAGGAAAATCTATAATTTTCGTTTCCAGAAAAAACCAGACTCGATTTAGATGCTTTTCTATTTTATAATAACAATTTTTAATACTTTCTAATTTTTCATGTTTTTTTCCTAATTTTTGAGCTTAGCAAATTATATAATATTTTTTGTATATACAAATAGATTCAAATTAAATAAAAGATATAAAAAACGTTCACTCATTTGTAATGTAATGATTCTCTCTTATTTTCTCTTTTACTTAAAAAACACTACACTCTAATATATTAATTAAACACATCATTTATATAACTTATAATAACCGAATAACATACTTATTAATAATTTTTTATAAATAAATATATAGTGATTTTTCGATCAATTTCGTTACTTTTGGAATTAATTATGTCACTCTTAATTTTAAACAATGTGCTGAAAAATGTTTAAATTAAATTTTTACTCAACTATCTTCACTTTATTCAACGTCAAGCTTAGATATCAAGCATTTGCCAATATAATACTTCATATATCGTATTTTCGAGATATATAAACTTGTTTGTAATAAATGCATGAATCTCAACTTTATGTGCTCCTGTGTCGATTGACCTTGTTTTTTCAAACTAGGCAAACTTTTTACATTGAATTCAAAAAACAAGGATTATTAGAAGACCAATGTATTTACAAATCGTTGCTTTACATAAAAGAAGCAAGATTTTGTAAAGATAAATTCCTGAGTTATCCATAATAAAAACAAGTTTTATTCCAGATGCATGGGAGACAATTTTTATATCTATTTGGATTTATTTAAAACCGGCATTATTAAAAGTACGTTGTTTATGTAAAGTTTAACAAGTTTTTGTTTCGTAAAGCCTGCGAGCAACAGAAATATCTATACTCCTACTGCCGAAACTAAAAACAAACGCGAATTAACAAGTCAACTTTCTTACGATCGAAGCGCGAAGTCGTCGTTAAATCCACATCGACTAAAAAAATAAAATTAAACGAGGGAAATAGTTTCTTATATTCATACGTAACTGTGCGCATATACGTTTCCCTTTCTCAAACACAAAAAGACTTTTTATAGAGAAAAAATCAAATAAGTATTTTTGACAGTAAAAAAAGATTGATCGTTTTTCAGCCCAAAATCAAAATAAATTAAAAATCGTTTTTTTTTCAAAAAAACATAAAAAATATGTAATGATATTCTGATAAAAAAGAAATTAAAAAAGAAACAAGATAAACATAAAACATTACACAGTCTTTTGAGAGAAGAAAACTCGAACGAAAACAATAAATTTTTTATCAAGCGAGTATTTACAATTTACACAGCGAATATAAGCACAAGAGCGTAACGTTAGGTATAAAGTTCTCAAACCTGGAAGACCACGGTGGTGTGTGCTGAAATAATAATAATACAATAAATAAAGCACAAACATATTATCAAAAAAGTAAAAACAAGCAGAATAGAAACTGTTTGTAAAATAATAGTAAAAAGAAGGGAAAACAGCGAAATCTTTAAAGGCCCAATCAAAAAGAAAAAGCGAGAACCCGAATCGTATAAAACAGAATGTAGAAACGTTTCTATTAATCGCGAGTATACGTATACACAGTTAATAGAGACGCAACAAACGTGCCTGATATTATCTCTACAGCAGTAGGTGATATACTAATTTTTATTAAAAGAGATTGGGCAAAAAACTGTTTTTATTAAAAATAGATGCAGGCGTAACTGACGATAAAAGATACATGACTTTTATACATCTAGAAAAAAATCAGTTGTTTAAATACATCAAGTATGATAGAAATTGGGTAACATCAAAAGTGTCTCTACAGTTTTTTTTACTGTTTAATAGTACATAGTCTAATGTTATCAAAAAAAGCGTCTTTGCGTACAAATTAATGTTGAAGAGATCACAGTAGAATATTAAAAAGATTTTTTAATAGTTCATAGAAATCACGATATTGACCCAGCTCACGCGGGAGCCGAGTTTGAAAAACTACTGTGAAATTCAGCAAAGTTATGCATTCGAGCGAATAAATTTTATTATTTTTCTCATTTTTGACAATCCGCGTGCCAGAAACTACAGTTCGCGCTAGGTTATCAAAGTATTATATATAAGACACAAAAAAATACTTAAAACAGTAAGAGTTATTATTCTCTTAACATTTTTTTCTACTTTAGTATTACAATAGAATTGAAAAATCAGAATCGAAACACGACATATAGTATTGACTTATCAAAAAATAGATAATTTCTTGATCACACTGAACGTATGTATATTCCAGTTAATATTAATATAGAAAATGAAAAATCGCAATTTTAAACAAAACACTAGATCATACACAACATAGTAAACAAAAACATTCTCTTCACCAAAAATGAAGATAAAAGTGACATATAGTATTAAACAAATAATTATCATTTCGCGGCTCAATATTGAAATGTTTAAAAATAATATTTTAAAAAAAAACGAAAGTATTTTAAACCAATAAAACAAAAAAAATTCTATGATTATGAAAGACAGGCTTTGAAATTAAAAATAGTCACATATTGAACTTCATTGCAATTTTTCCGAACAATTAGTTAAATATTCTCTTATTATCTGTAATAAAAAGCGGCTCTTCTTAATTTTATTCTTTTAATAAGAAATATAACACAGGTTTCTGTTACTAATTATTATTACACGCCAAACTCACTCCCCCTCCACATCTCTCCACTTAAAGAAATAACTATATAAAAAAAAAGACCACTGCCCGGTATCGAGGTGCCTCCTATAGATTACTACTATATATAATACAAGCTCGGCTACGTGGCTATAATGTTACTAAATATATTCTACAAATAACGAAACGGAACGAACGAAACAAAACGAAAAAATAAATATTAGTAAAGTTATAATAAAAATACTATAATAGAATTATAGTGGCGAGATGTGTTTGGCGCGGGGGATGACTGTGGCGTGTGACAATTATTAATGTAATAATATACAAAAAATACCACAAAGAAATATTATATCTCTATATAAGTTAATTTAACTCTTTTTTTTAAAATAAATAATTATATCAAGAACACGATAAAAAACTCTCATATTAAAGAAAACATAAATTTAAAAAACAAAACAACTATATTTTTATATAAAAAAAACAGTTTTTATCATATTTTAATTTTGGCGAAAAAAACTGTTTTTAATTTATTCGAGTTTTAATCAAAAAAACGGCGAACCTATATTCGTATCTCTTCTCGATCAAGTAAAGAAGTACTGTACTTGTAGCATATATCAAATAAGCATCCTTGACACTAAAAAGAGATCTTCCAAGAACATGGCCGAGTGTAGAGAGTTAACATCAACGCTTTTAGGTCGAATGACGCATGAAACTTTCTTTTTATCTTTAAAAACAGAAAATGATCGTTGTATGAAAAACAGAACTTTGCAGTAAATTAGAAAAACCAATGCAAACTTATTTTTATTTATAGAAACATGGCTTTTAAAGAAAACAAAAAGACTGTTATCACTTAATGGGAATATATGTTTGTAATAAAAAAGCAGAAAATAAGGTTAGTTTAGTGATGAGACTAAGTTTTATGTGTTAAAAGTAAAAATACATCTGAAAAATATTTTATTTTTTTTTGAAATAAAAATATCACTAAAAATAATTGTAAATAATTTTTACATTTGATTAATCTGTACTAAAAACTGTGATATATTTGAACAACTTGGTGTTGTATCGACTACAAATAAGATTATTTTAAACATTGTTAAAAAAAAAGTCTCGTTAAAAGTGGATATAAGTGACGGAGATGAAAATTACATTTTAGAAGTAGATGAAAGTGTAGCCACTAAAAGTAAAAATGAGCAAACCGCCCTGCTGAAACTTTGTGAAATGTCGGTAGAGTATGTCGTCAAAACAACGACATGTTTTTTGAATTGACAAAAATAATAAACAAAATGTCTTGTATAAAATACTAACCAAAATTATAAAAACAAAAACAACTGTTCTTAATGAGAGTAGAACAATAATATAGTGCTGAAAAAGAATCTGTGTTTCAAAACTATATGTCAAAAAATATTTTTGTTTTCCATTAAAAAATTTTCAATACATATTCAAAAAAATAAATATATGTATAGAGAATAATGACAATATATATAAACAATAACGAGACCACATACGAAAGAGTTTAAAAAAAGTATACTTTCAAGTATAAAAAAGAAAACGTTTCGAAAACAAGTTCAATAAAAGTTTCTTATCTCTTTTCCAATAAATATCGCTTCTCAATAAATAAATTTCTGATAATTTTTTTTGTTTTTAAGCAAAAAAAGAGAGGTTTTCTAAACAACATTTAGCCATCTTTTGTATCTTAACCAGGTTTTTAAGCTCTTTTAGCATTACCACTGTGTTTTTATAGAACTCATTTAAAAAAAATTCTCTTCTTACTCCTTGTTGAAATTAGAGGAACTATATCCTTCTCTTTCAGTTCTTGATCGACATTCTCTTTAGTGAACCATTTTTATATTGTTTTCACAATTGCTCACTATAGTTTGAGTGAATGAAAAATCGAAAATTTCGTTTCTACTCAATTTTATTGTATTTTGACACTTCAATATCATTTGTTTATTTTTGAATTTGTCTAATGTATTTCGCAAGAGTGCGAGTATTGTCTGTTTTTCGTTTATAATACATTTCAAACAGATAAAATCTTTATTGTTTATTTACTGTTCAGCTTTGTTCGAACGAGTTTAATATACAAAATCAAATTCTTTTTTTTTGTTTCTTATTTGTTTTTTAGGTCGCAAATTAACCTATAAAAATGACGATTTTGCTTACAAAAACAACGAAATTGCTTGCAAAAATAACGAAAATAATTGTAAAAACAACGAAACTGATTGCAAAAACAACGAAACTGATTGCAAAAACTACGAAATTGATCAAAAAAAAAACACTATAATATTAAATAAATAAAACAATAATTAAATTCTGTTCATTATATTTATCCTCTTATATTTAATATAGTAATCTCTTAATTTCCGTTCCCAACTATCCACTCTATTTCTATTAGACATTTGCTTAATTAATTCTCTTATTATAATTAATATACCTGGGTGATAATCAATATCCTGACTATTGTTAATATTATTATTAACAATAAAATATTCTTCATTAATATAATCCTCTAACACTAGAAGTAACTTATCAGGTAAATTACTAATTATATTTTTAGTCTCATCATTGTTTATACTATAATTGTTTTTTATTCTATCAACAACCCCCCTTATAATCTCTTTATCATTTAATTTTAAAGCCCCTTGTAAAGCCAATTCCACTTGATTCCCATTTAATAACTTAATAACCATTTTACTATTTAAAGTTTCTATTAACTCAACTGGCTTATATTTAATTTTCAAATAATCATAAATCCGAATCTCATATTGATTTTGTACTATAACTTCATTATTTGATTTCACCATATTAACACATTTTATTATATTATGTTTCTGTATAGGAATATCAGGGTCCAGTTCCTTACTTAATTTTACCTTATAACCTTCAAGGTCTTTATTTTCAGATACTAATAAAGTATTTATTGGATATTTGAAATTATAAAATGTTAATTGATTGCAAATCCCGCTTATAAAAATTATGTTGTTTACTGAAATTATTTGTGTGGCGGTTTTTAAAGATTGAAATTTTTGGTTTCGTACTCGGGATTCTAATTTGTAATTGAATGAAGTGATGTATTGAAAATTAGAGTCTAATGTTATTATTTGTTTTACTGTCGATATTATTATATTAGTGCCTGTTTGGCTAGAAAAAAGATTTATATCTGATACCTTATTATTATATACTGCGTTAGTGGGTAATAATGTTGGGGTAGGTTGTAAACTCATAGAATTTATTTGAGATAAATTTTTTGATAACTTGTTATCGGGATCTGAGATTGATATATTATCTCCCCTAGCAGACAAGTTATCGTCTGAAATATATAAGGTACCAGCTGAAGAAGCTAAATTATCGCCAGAAGAAGCTAAGTTACCAGCAGAAATGGATAAATTATCACCCGAAGAAGCTAAATTACCAGCTGAAATGGATAAATTACTGGCCGAAGAAGATAAATTATCAGCTGAAATGGAAAGATCAGAAACATAAGACATATGTCTAGCCTCACCACCATAAACATTATTAGTAGAAACAATATCAAAACATAAACCCTTAATATCAAAAAATATTTGATTACCTGTCACCAAATCATACCTTATAATATTAAATAATGTTAATATAAAAATATAATTCCCCCAGCCTTTCACTTTCTGAACCTTATTACTTTGACTATTATCATTATAAACATCAATAGTAATAAGCAATTTTCCATATAAATCATAAATATTCACTGTACACATATAATAAGTAATTAATAACTCATCATGAAATATTATATCCTCAATAAATAAAGGAACAGGTAAAGTTGTTTCTAAACTAAAAGTCCGAAAATAAATTAAGTTCTTTAAGTCAAACAGTTTTACTGTATTATTTAAATGAAAGATTATAATTACGTTTTTGGTGTAAAAAATTTTTATTATATTATTACTTATATCTTCATTATTACCTGTAAAAATTAAAGTTTGACTATTTTCATTATATAAAAATAAATCATTTTCACTGGACACAACCATAATCTTATTATTAAAAACATCAAAACATTTAATTATTGGAAAGTGAAATTCATATATTTTGTCTAATTTATTTGATAGTAGAATTATTTTATTAGAAAATAATATGGAAATTTTGTTTGTTTCTTTTATTATTTCGACGGTTTTTATTTTTATTGGTGAAAGAATGTTAAATTGTTTCGTATATATTTCTTTTATATAGATGGTTGAGTTTACCTTACTATCATATGATATATTGGGTGATAGTAAATTATGTGAAATAGATTTTCCATCAGATTTATCAGATGTAAACGGCGCGACCGAAGCTGAAAAGTCGACCTTATCCCCAATGTCTGCGCTAGCAGACGTGGGGGATATGAGAGCTTTATCAGCAGAAAGAGATGGGCGAGTGGATGGAGTACATACACCTGATACATCATATTTAGACGATGTGACTGAGCTCAATACTTCACTTGAAATAGATGGGCGTGCAGTAGAAGTCAAGTGACGTGAATCTTCAGTAGCACTAACAATACCACCAATGGAAATAAAACTCATCATACTTTCAAATACAAATATATACAAAATATCTGATATATTAACTATTTGTTTAGGATTCAACAAGGCCTCAGGATAATTAACAGTAACAGCCTGTTGTCTATTTTTATTATTTACATTATAATCATTAAATATTATAACCTTTGACTCTGTAAAAACTCTTATTTGATATAAATCCTCACTATTATATTTATTATAATCAGAAATAATATCAACAAATAAAATCTCATTTTTAGAATATAAAATATTCTTAATTTCGTGAGTCAATAAATTAAAAGATTTTAATTTAGTGTTTTCGACATACAATATTATTATATTATTATTTATATTATTAGGTAAGACCTTTAAAATTCCAATATTATAAGCATCAATTTTCACTATTAAACTAAACCACTTTCTTTCCCTATCGACTTTATAAGCATTAATATGATTTAATGTAATAATGAAAATAATTTCTTGGTTGTTTATTGTTTCAACTATACACTTTAAACTCTTAATTTTTAATGAATAAAGTGGTTTTCCTTCTAAATTTATAATATAGAATTTATTTGTTGTTGAAACGTATATTTTGTTTTTATATAATAATGTGTGAACTATTGTGTACTCAAGTTCGATAAGTAATCTGTATTTTATATTATTTTCATTATTTATATTATTTTCATTATTTATATTACTTTCATTATTTATATTATGTATATTATGCTCATTATTTATAGAAGATTGAATTATATATAAAGAATTATGCGTACTAAAATATGGATAACTTGTTGAGATATTTAAGGAATATGTTGGGATTATTGTTTTTAAATTGTAAGACATGGGGAACTTATGTGTTTTAGTTATTTAAACAATTGTTTTTTATTATAAATGTGGTGATTGTGTTTTTGATCAAAAAAGAAAAGTAGCTTTTTTAATATTATTATATACTATATTATGAATGGGGATGTGTGAGAGCAGTTGGTTAATATTATATATATCTTTCCCATTGAATGAAAAAAGAACTAATTTTACAGATATAAATTAGTCAAATTTATAAAATGTTTAGTTAAAACTAATACATGTCTCTATTCATAAATAAAAAATTTTTAATTTTTTAAGTGTTCTTTGATTGAATAATAAACCGATCACGAAAACTGTGTACGGAAAGCCTATCCTTGAAAGTCATAAACTGTAAATTATAATCTTAATCTGAAAAACCGAACCTGAAAAACCTAACCTGAAAAACTTAATTAAAAAAAACTAACCTGCATTTTTAGCCTAAAAATCTTAATCTGAAAAACTTAACCAGAATTCTTAATCTAGATCTTAACCTACAAACCTAACTTGAAAAACCTAACTTGAAAAATCTAATCGCAAAAAACTTAACTTGAAAATTATAAGTCGAAAATATAAGCATAAAAAACCGAATACTTTTTTTTACCAGAAATATATCTACTTAAAAGACCACCAATAATAAACTGTAGTTTTAAAACGAATAAATAAAAAAACTCAAACAAATTGAGCCTTCAAACATAAAAGAAAAGATTTTTTTTTAAAACTGCTTTTTCCTGTATTTTTTTTGTTTTGTGGAAGTTAAACAATAAAAGTTTAGTTTTTTCAACTGTTTTCACTTATATTGTTTTTAATCTAGATGTCTTTATAGGATAGATGTTTCTGGGTCAAGTGTATTAAGGCTGGGTGTCTTATGTCTAAGGTTTATTAGAGCTAGAGCTCCAAAGATAGGGGTTTCGGTAATAGGGGTTATAGGGCCTATATGGGTTTCAGGGCTATAGGGGTCTCGGCATTGAGAGTTTCGAAGCTAGGTGGTTTAGGAATAGAGGGCCGGGGCTGGGGATTAGGGGCAAGGAGTACGGGGCTAGAAGTCTCTGACTACGTGTGTCGGGATAAAATTTCTTGTTTGTATTCATATCCAGCTTGTAAATCAACTTTATACGTTAATATTTGCGTGATCAAGTTTGTTGGTTAGTCTTATAGTTTCAGATAAAAGCGTTATGTTTTCTTAGTTCTATTTTATTAGTCAAATTATATCGAATCTGAAGTTGTTGAGATGTTCCTAAACTTTTTTTAATGAAAAAAACGATATATAAGTAAAACAGTCATTTTGAAGTAACTCTCGCTTAAATTTATGAATAAATAATAATAAAAAAGAATACATTATATATCTTCAAAACAAAATAATAATAATAAAAATTAAAAATATAAATTAGCAAATAGCTCTCAAAAACTGTTTTATTTTTTACACTGAAAATTAAGATCAACTTATTTAATAGATAGAAGAACTTTTTTTTAATTGCCCCTCAACAATAATATTACAAATGAATATAAACAAAAACCAAAAAGAACAAATACTTATTTATCACTATAATATTAATATATATTTATAAATGATACATTATAATATAAATAATATAGTAAGAATATATCATGCTCGTTATAATACGAATATAATATAATATTAAGATTATAAATATTGTATTTAATTTATCACTTAATTAACTAATTTATAGTATAAATATTCGAGGGGATCTCATCTTCCCTCATGTTACTTTCCTCTTCTCTTTTTAATGTTAATATAAATAATATGCATTGTATAATTCCGCTCACTGTCGATAATAATACTAATAACAATAATAGTAAAGAAAAGCCTTTCACTTTAACTACAAAAGACTTATTTGTCTATGGTGAAGCTTCAAAATCCCTTCGTAAAAAAACTGTTCCTGTTGCCGACAGCAGTAATATAATTAAATACAGCTGTGTTAATATAAATCTACATAAAAACACATTTAAAACTAATAATAAAAATCTCAGGTTAACAGCAGAACAACACTCAATTGTTAATAGTATAATGCTTCCAATTACACGTTTACTGACTAAAGGTTTTTATAGGTTTTCCAGTGATAAATATTATTGTAAAAAAAATAAAGATGCAATTAATACTGTACGAGTAATAGTTACATATTCAGTTAAGAAGTTTATTAGTGAAATTGATGCAAATGTTTTTTTATGTGGTAATACTCAGTTAAAGATTAAGGAGCTGAAAATTTATCTAGCGAAGTTGCTTGGTAATGTTTTCCATGGAACAGATTTCTTAAAAACACTTGTGAGTGACATTACTGATGAAAACAGTAAGGATATGAGTATAGGGAGGGGTGTTGTGCAAGTATCTCATTTGGCCAACTATAAGCTCATTAGTGAGATTAGTAAGACACATAAGTTAGGTAGTAAAAGTGATTACGCCGAGCAACCTGAATTATTGGGCGAGTATACTGAAGAAGCAATAGTTGATTCTCTGTTGTTATATGACGAGCTGTGTAAGAGATTTATTGATGGTAAAGTTGACGGTGTTAAGAATTTATCGTTTATCGAGACGGTTAGGGCTTTGGGGGTACAATTTGAAGCTGATAGAGAGCAGGTGGGGGAAAGGTGTAAAGAGTTGGATAATCGATTGAAAATTTATGAGTTTGTTTGCGTTGGGTTAGATATATTTCCTCAAATGTGATAGCGAGTTGAGACAGTGTAAGTAGCTTTGAACTTTATTATCAGCTGTTTTATCAAGCGAGAGTAAGGGGAGTGGTGTTCGAGAGAAAGGTTACTGAATGGAAAAAAAATAGATAATACATACAGCTTAAAGAAGACAAATTGTAGTGAAATTGTAGTTAGGACATATGTGTTATTGTTTTCATATCTCTCTTTTTTTGTCTTTTAGTCTCTGAACAAGTAAAAGAAGCGAGTGACAATAAAATCATTTATAATGATTCTGTCTGTTTTTTGAAACATATATAGTGTATTATTTTGTCCATTTTCACATTCACGATTGATTGAATACAGAACGGATTGATAACGTTTATTTGCTCCGGTTCGAAGAATTCTCGAAACATAGAATTACAAATTTAAATTTAAATGGTGAAAAAAGATTTGTGTTTCGCTAACCTTATTTATCGTTTTAAGGAAATTAAATCTCGTCTTTTATAAAAAGAGCTTAGTATAAAAAAAGCTTTCTCGTCATTTCGTTGGTTTAGACTTAAAAACTGTTTTTTTGATACTTTTTATCTGTGACGTCCCGAACGATGCTAAATTCTCAAACGTTATATATTAAATTTTTGATTAAAGAAACATTTTTTACACAAAAAATATAAGACGGATGAGAACTCGATACCGTTCATAACGCTACATTTATTGACCCAATTTCGCTTTATCACACTTTAAAAAAACATATGTTTTGCTTACTCAGGTTATAGAGATATAAATATCATTTGTATAATTATAAACAATGTTTCTAAAAATATAAACAACAGGCGCTGTTTCGCGTTTTATATATAAAAAAAAAATTTTAAAGATCGCTTGCAATAAACCAAAATAAACTAAAATTTGGGGCTTTGTTAAGTTTTTTCACTCTTATCAGGATGTGTTTTTATTTTATGATCATTTAACACATCTGTTATTTTTATAAAAGTATTCTGTTCTGGATGCTTTATATACAGTAAAACTTAGTTAACCATTAAAGTGCTTGAGTAAAATTTCTGTTTTTTTTCAAACGCTATTGTTTTTTTTTTGGAACTTTTTATTCACTTTTAAAAAATATGAAAATTTTTTAATAAAAACCCCCTTAAGTTTTTTTATTAAATAACTGAATTTTCGGCAAAAGGTCACATGGAGGGGGGGGGGGAGTTATATTAAAAATAAAAAAAACTATGAAAAAGATAATATCACTGTTAAACAAACTCGATTCTTCGCGCAAAGTTATTCAATTTTAATGAATAATGGTTTGATAAAGAAAAGTAGAAGGTGTTCTTTTTGTAAAAAAATGATGATTTTGACAGCCTATCTTCGAGAAAATAAAAAGATTTAAGTTTGTTGGAAGTTGAAATGCAAAAAACATATAAAATCTGTTAGAAATGGCTCTTTTTTAAGTGCCTTAAGATTGCAACTTTTCAAGATTATTGTGATTATAGATAAATAAAGCCAGCAAATCAAAATAAAAAGAATAAAGCATAAATATAGGTGGAATGTAAACGTTTATTGCGATTATTTCAATTATTAGGTTTTTTTCGTCCTTCAAAAAAATAAAAAAATCGAAGAGAATAGAAGAAATCGTTGAAGTGGAGGGTATATTTTTTGAGCAAGAGATAAGACAATAAATGGCGTGTTGTAAAGGTTTATGATATGTGGGTAGTATATCTGGGAAAACGAAAAAAATATTTGTTGATCTCACTCACTATACACAGAGATATGCTAAATCTTGAAATAAACTTGTCAAACATGTAGAAATAGGAACTCTAATATTCACAGATTTTGGAAAGACTATTTAAATCTCTCGAATATTGGTTATTTACATGAAAGAGTAAATCTTTCTAAGAGCTCCGTAGACTCAAAAAACAAATCGTTTAACATACAAACAATTCAAACACAATAGGTTTATCTCGTAAAATATGTTAAATTGGGGGAAGAATATCAAAAAAAATCTGAAATACTATATTGCTGGGTATAATTTTTTTAAATCATCAAAAAATTTCTTTGAAAATTTATTAACGAAAGACCTCGTTTATCACCATTTAAAAACTATTTTTAATATAACTTTGTCACCCCTGCCCCCGCGATTCTCATTATAATTTTTATTAAGCAAACTACACTATAATCTTAATTAAGTAAAAATATTTAAGTAAAAAACTATACAATATATAGTAACTTTTAATTTTAGTTCTTTAAATTGACGCAAACACACCATTAAAGCCGTTTATATACTAGAATACGTCTAAAACGAACAAACAAACGCTTTTTTTGAAAAAGAAAAATAATTTAAAAAAACAAAAAGTGTCTTGACGCGGGTTTTTGCGTCTAGTGGGAGCAACAGAAATAAAAAAAACAAAATTCCGGATATCATTTTTTATCAAATTCAAACTTTGGTGCATTTATGGCTTGTTTTTAGTTAAATCTTTTTACTTAATTTATAATAGAAAAAAACTTAATAAAAAATATAATGAGGAAATATACTAGGCAAGTGCCAAAATTACTTTCATATTTTTTTCGACTTATCAAAAAATTTACATTCTAAAGAATCTTTATAGCCATATTAAAGATGTTTTATGTTTATGAATAGCCTTTCTAATCGTTTACACAAAATATTATGTTAAATTGTGTAGTTGTTTTTTTCTTTAATCTGTTTTATCGATATTTGATCGACTTCTTTATCTTTAAGAAAAATGGCCGTTTTAAAATAAAATATTTTATACATTCATTTATTTTTTATTTGTAAAATTTATATTTATTTTACTAATTTTTATATTTATTTTTTCGTCTATTTTTCAAAAAATTACAGCTATTTCTTATAGTTTCTATATGTCGTTCTTTAGGAAATCTTCTTAAAATTAAGACAGTAAAAAAAACGTTTTTTATTTAATTAGAGAGATATGGAGGAATCTAGAAATAAAATCACAGAAACCGTTGATCACACTATTGAACAAAAGCAAAATACCCGAAATGTATTTCTTTGTTTTTCGCGTTTTTAAAATTCTAAAAAGAATATTTTGGTACATCGAAAGCACATATTCTCTTATATTACCGTCGTCACCGAGCTTCTATTTTTCTTGACTTTCAAGGACAAAACACTTTCTAGAATGGCCTCTAAATACTAGTGTTTTTTGAAACATTTCTAATACATATAAAACTAAGCTATATTTTCTGAATAATCTATAGTCAGCATTATGTGCCTTTTTTTGTTTATTCAGACTCAAATTTTTTCAACTTAGATCTTTGATAAATAAGAACTACAACAACTAAACCAGGGGCTGACTGAGGCGAGCAGTCTTCGCCCTTGTATTCTAAATATTTTACTTCAGATACCCCTGCCCTATATATTTTACTAAGAGGCTTTTTGTATACCAAAAAGCCAAACGATTTATTGAGATTTTTAAACCCCCAGACATCGCTTCCCTAGTTTTATAGTTAAGTTAGTTCAAAAAAAACTTATCGACTCAGCTTTTGATATAAAAACGAAAACCCCAACACACACTGCCAGACAGTGCCTTAAGCACATAACTAAGACCTTAAAACGCTGGAGCACAAAAAGATAAAAATATGACTTAAAAGTAGACACAAACACTAGATTCTTACCTTTTCCTATATAGAGTAAATTCTCCAAATATCTATAAGACTCCGAGCCAGTCTTTTTATAACCCTATGAAATAAAGCAGGTTCATTTCTTAAATAATAACTTTAGAGAGTTCTTACGGAATATGTATTTCTTGTTTTCCACTCTTCTAAACAATTTTTGTTTTGTAAAATTAAAAGAAAACACTTAAACTAATTAAGAATCAAAACAAAAACCAGCTGTTTTTTTGGTGTTTAATAACACCGGCTTGTTTTGATTTGTGTTACTTAAACTTATTAACAAACAACACACTATTAGAATTATTATACAAGAAATAAAAAACCAACATTTGGTTTGAAAAAACTTTATAAAGTTGTCACTTCAGAGTCTCAAGATTCGTCTTCGGAAACGATGTTTTTTCATTGGCATCTTCGAGTTTAGAATGAAAGTTGCGAAACAATCTTTTAAACATAAATAAAGAGCCCAAAAATTGCATATGTAATTGATTCTATGTCTTGACGGTGACATCGCATTTTTACAATTTTTCTTGACAAACATTTTTACCGAATAGTAGATTGTTGATGACAACTTAACTTCAGCATGATAGTTAATCGGAGACAACTCTGCTCGCTATCTTAAAGTGGTGTGTTTATAGGGTTTGGTATTTGTGTTTATGTGATATACATAAGAGTTATTTAAGCACATTTGAAGAACGTATTATGTGAATTTTGTAACCCATCGTACATTCTTTCATAAGCTACCCATGTTCTTCATTAATTGTCCCGACAAGTCTACAGCACTCATGTACTTGTTATAATCAGCAATTACGACAGGTACAATTTTTTTATGTGAAACTCATATGAGACTCGACTGTATTATCTATATCGATATGTAAATCAGTGTATTTTCTCTTTCTTCTGTTTTTCTTCTCAATTTGATTATTGTGAAATTTTGACATAATTACAGCACTTTTTTTCACTTTGTTTTCTTTCCATATAAAAATATTAACATCTTCTTTCTGAAACGTCTGTAAAATCTGTAGTTTGGCTGTTGTTCTCAAATGATTAAAATTAGAGGGTCCGTCCCGCCTATTTCGTAAAGTTTCACATACTTGAACTTTTTTTTATAAAGACTCTTTACTAAATCAAAACGTGTATAAAAATTATCAATATATAATTTATGCCACTTTGATTTATGATTTTGAAGTAAAAAGTTAATCGTCTCATTTAGCTTGGAAGATTCAGAACATATTTTCAACGCAAAATATAAACCGCCGTGGGATCAGCCAGCATATATATTTCCAGTTTATATTTCTTCGGGTTTTTTTGACTAAATACTTTTGAAGCAAGGTTGCTTTGAAAAGGCATCAAATTCTCGCCAATTGCAACATTTTTAGGTAGAAAGCGCATCCCTAAAAAGATGTTATTCAAAGAGACGATGATTTTCGGTGTGTTTGATATTCGACTATTCTCATTGTAATCTTTCGAAGAAATACGTGTTATATGTTTGATGGTAAATGTAAATCTATTAATAAATATAGCACAGGATATTATGCTGCAATATGTGAGGGATGAGGTTTTAACCCAATAGCCTTTGTAATTGCTTAAAGACTTAATACCCATACAGATAAGATTTTCTAAGTATTTTGTCTTTTGTTTGAATCGACGCTTTTATCTAATTTATCTCACCTTTTTCGTTTAATGATTTTATTTGTTTGAGTTGCAATATACTCAACTATACTGTCTCTCATAAAATCCCTAAAGTTTCAAGTGAAGTTTTGTATTTTTCGGCTTCGTTATAGTTTGACAGACCGAAAAAAACTTTTTTTTCCAAAACTTTTAATCTCTTGCTTTAATTGTTTTTGTTTTTCGAGTGTTTTTCACCCGTAGTGTTTGGTATATCTTGAGAGCTTGAGCATATGACATCGGAAATTAGAATCTGAGCGCTTTAATTTGAGAGTTCTACTTTATTTTATGCTTTTGCTCGAATTAGCTCTGTACTAGCGTAATCAGATGTTGAAGAGGCATTCGCATGTTTTTGAAAGACATCATGGTTAATTTAAAACCGTTGATTGATTTATGCTTTTTTCGATTTATCAGAACTGCTTAATATCAGTTAAGATTAGCCCAACATATATATAAACATGTATTTTTCCAACTGAGTTTTGTAAGTGACTTTCTTCACAAATGCTTAATAACGTGAATATTGGGGCTCATGGGCCTTATTAGTGAAGAGAGATTCTTTTTGCTTATACAATGATAAGAAGCGACTTTTGTGAATTTCACCTGTCGTATTATGATAGTTGCGGCTTCGTTACTTTTAGATCTCTAATATTTGCGTGTTTTAAATCCTAATGTTAATGCGCAGAACACAAAAAAAAGGTCAAAGAGTATATTTCTACGTCTCGATCTTTTCTGACGTTAATTTTATATTCACTAATTGAAATGCATGGCTTTGTCTCAAAGCCACTAAAAAGAATATGATAAATGTGACTCTATCTGCTGATAAACGCAAAAAAAGTTTTTATATCTTTGTAAAATGAAGCAATTCTTATAAAAGATTATCTGTTTTTGTACCGGCTTTAATGATTAAATTTCAAGAAAATCTTGTGAGTCCGAACTAATATAATTCGGCTTTTATAAACGGTTTAAAAGCTTTTTTCAGGCTAATCAATCACCCGTTAGATGTATAAAAACTTTTTTTGAAACTCTGTTTAATTGAATAAGGTTTCGAGTTTTGCAAATCAATACGTTTTACCACCCATCCGAGATCTTTATTATTAATTTCATTAAATGTTGAGAAGTCTATTTTTCTCATTACGAAAAGAGCTTTGTTTTTTATTATTTTGTTAAATAAGATATATTTGGTTGACGGCTCATGCACCCTTTCTCCCACACTTAAGATTAATTAAGATAAAATATACTTAAATTTAATTATGTAAAAAAGCTATTTATATTTAATTAAAAACAGAAACACTTAAATAGATTTTAATCATTTTGTGTCCGAAAAGGTACTGATCACAAACTATTCTAACACAGATTGTCAATGTTTCTTCTTTTTATTCGAAATGATTAATTATTAGCTTGTTTTCGTTCTGTTCGTTTTCGTCTCGTTCGTTAGTTGCTTTTTGTGTTTAGTTAAGTTTAATTGTATTTTTTCTTAATCGACTTTAAGTAGAGAGAAGATGTATAAGTCCCCATTTGGTGTTAGTATTTTGAAATAACAATTGCTCGCTTGGAGTGTTTTTTGAAAGAAAAATTATCTATTAGCTTCTTTTTCACAAATGAAAATTAGTCGGTTAGCTCTTTTTTCGAAAATAAAAATTGGTCGAATAGCTTTCTCTTTCAAATTAAAATTGGTCATTAGCTTTCATTGCGAAAATGAAATTGGTCGGATAGCTTCTTTTTTTTTTGCAAAATGACACCTACAGACCATTTTCATTCTGAAGGGTTAATGGCTCAATTGATTCTTTTATTTTGAGACACACTTTTAAGTTGCTAACTTTTTCCCTTTTTTATCTCTTTCTGTTTTCTTTTATATATTTGGATTATTTTTTTTGAAGTATTATATGAGATGTTTGTTAGAATGCAAGAAACTTTTACATTATACCCTCCATCTATATGCTTATTAATAAGAGATATTCTCTATTGTTCAATTATAGTACTATTTACTTTGTTCCATGTATCCGTTATGATGTCTGTAAATATTCTATTCATTTTAATTAAGGGGAAATTTGTAATATAGAAAGTTTTTTGTCTATTATTTGAAATATAGAACACGTTTTCATTTAATTCAAAATATAGAACACGTTTTCATTTAATTCGAAATATAAAACACTTTTTCATTTAATTCGAAATATAGAACACTTTTTCATTTAATTCGAAATATAGAACACTTTTTCATTTAATTTGAAATATAGAACACTTTTTCATTTAATTTGAAATATAGAACACTTTTTCATTTAATTTGAAAAATCGAACACTTTTCCATTTAATTTGAAATATAGCACATTTTTTCATTTAATTTGAAATATAGAACACTTATTTTTTTAATTCGAAATATAGAAAATTTTATAATAAATTCGAAATATAGAAAACCATTTAACTAAAAAAACCATAAAAAAATTTTAATTAGTTTTGATGTGGTGCTCGTATTCTTCGTATTCTTGATCGCTCTCTAGCTCTTCTTGTTATTGAAGGCAAAACAGTGGATGTTATTAGGTTAGTAGTTGTTAACAGCACAATGTTTCTACTATATTGGGCATAGTAAACTTCACTTAGATAAGCTTGTGATGTAAATGAAATCGGATCCAAATTATTGTTTCTAAATACAGAACAAACATGCTTACATGGTATTCCCATATCGTTTCCTTCAATACAATCACAAGACCTATTTGTAAGATTAACTATGTACTTTTGCTCGACCAAAAATAATGTAGAAGTTGATGCTAAACTATTTAGCATACGACCTTGGAGAATATTTCTATTCAAAATTGTAGTACAGTTAGCAACAAGCTGGGCTTGAAATCTTTTTTGTCTCCTATCATTAAATTTTTCCATTGCGTAATTATTAATTGAAATTATTGGTGTTGTAATATCACTACTAACATACTTTTTAAGTGCGGAATTGATTTATTCGGCAGGATCGTTGGTATTTTTACCAAATTAGGGAACAGAAAACTTGAAGTTGGCCCATTTATCAACTCCTATGTCAGAAACTCGATGATAAAAAGGTTGATTGTGTAGTTGAAGTTTGCTCATTTGATTATTAAATTCATCTGTAGAATATGTGTTTACTGATCTCCAGTAATATTCCATAGCAATATTATCTCTAAAGCTACTTCTTAAATTTTTAGCAATGTGTCTAACGCAAAAGATTCTTAAACAAAGAGGCGCGATTTGATTAACTGCATTAATTATATCCATTTTTCTGTCTGACATTATAATTACATTTGGGCTGTTAATGTTTATGCTAATGTTTAACTGCTCAATGAACCAGTTCGAACTTTCTGAATTTTCACTTTCTACGATGGCCACTACTATTAAAAACAGCTGATCACAAGCATCCTGCGATACTGCAACCAAAAGAGTGCCTTTGTTGGGGTCTGTCAAAAATGTTTCCTCCAAATACAATTCCTTTCTAGATGTGGGAAAAAATTCTTTAGAGGAATTCCACAAAAAGAAAAACCGTTTAAAGCATCCATTTTCATCACATAAATATGTTGATATATCATCATTTTCTCGTATTTTTGCAGTTATGCATGGTATAAATCGATAAAAAACGTACAGCAGAATACCACTTGACCTTTTTGCACCTTGTGTCGACGACCACGCGATTGCATACGGTATTTGGCGATTATATTCTGTTCTCATTTTTGTGACCAGTTGCCTTGTAGTCAAATTTTTTACATTTGAATTTTTAATTACCTTTTAAAGAGAACCTGGCTGTCTTTAGCTTTCTCTAATAGCAGCGCAAGAATGAAAAAGATATGACTGTTTTACAACGCATTTAGATGAAAAAATAACATATCTGGCTCGAACCATAAATGTGCACGAGATTTCTTTGCATCCTAGGCATATAGAGGTTTTGTTTCGTTGTTTAACAACGAACCCAATACCTTTCTCTAATGCAGAAATCGAAAAAGCTTCAGCAAATTTTTGTATTGTTAAAAAATCTGTCTTTTTCAGCAAAGTCTCTTGACAAATTTTGTTCGTTTATGTTTAGATTTGGTGTTTTCGTAGTCTAAAATTTAAATGCTCATTATTTCATAAATTGAAAATTTTAATGTCTTTTTTTAAATAAGTATTGTATATCTAAATTAAAAAAATAAGTGTTCTATATTTCAAATTAAATGAAAAAGTGTTCTATATTTCAAATTAAAAAAAATAAGTGTTCTATAATTCAAATTAAATGAAAAAGTGTTCTATATTTCAAATTAAATGAAAAAGTGTTCTATATTTCAAATTAAATGAAAAAGTGTTCGATTTTTCAAATTAAATAAAAAAGTGTTCTATATTTCAAATTAAATGAAAAAGTGTTCTATATTTCAAACAATAGACAAAAAACGTTCTATTTTTCGAAATGCCCCTTAATAAAAATGATAGTTGCAAAAAAATTTACTTAATAAAAACACCTGATTATAATATTCATTATTCTTTCGTTGCAACTATCAAAAGTTAAAACGACAAACGCACACCTCCGGGGACTTATTTCTGCTTTTATGGCTAAGTGTATTGTAGCTTTTTTTTTGAATTATTTTTGATATTGCTCTCAGTTTTTTCTTTATTAAATTTTATATTTTTTTATTGTCAACAACCGTTTTGTCAAAATATCTTTGCTCAGCCCTCTTCTTCTCATTTTTTTCTCACTATCATTAAATTACAAAAGAATTCATTATATTTTAAATAAAAAAACTGCTTAAAATAATATAATAGAAAACCTACAATTGTAATAAATTTAAATAAACGAAAACCTTTTGTTTTTTGATATGTCGCGCCAGTAAGCGCCAAAAAAACGGCTGTTTTTTCATTAAGTTTGTTCGTTCGGATCTTTTTTAATTGAATTCGATATGCTTAACTTTATTTTAATACCTAAAAAAAACACTATTGGTATGACTACAGTAGCTTTACTGTGTAGCCTTATATTATAATTCGTATTATGTCTGTTCTTTCTAAAAACAAATCTTTTTTTTATTTTGTTTATTTATATATTATCCTTCAAAGGGGGAGGGGGGCAGCGAGGTAAGACAAAATGGTCGGTAACAATTATTATATAACCAAAAAGTAAAAAAAAGTAGCAAATAAAATCAAAAAAAAGATCTATAAACTGTAGTAAAAAAGTAAAAATAAGACAGATTTTTATTTTATAAGCCTCGTGAGCAAATTTGTTTTTTTTAGAAAAGTTTAAATTTTTATAAATCTTGTTTATAGATACAGTTTCCGCCTGAAAACTGCTTTTTATATAACTAAATCAATAGTATTCATTCTTTTTTATCAAGAAAACGTTGTTAATATGGATAGCTTTACATAAAATAAAAAAATGTTGCTCAGCTTTTTGATGTTTATCTAATTTATTTTTTTATTGTTTCGTCACATGTTTTGCAATATAAGCGTTCGTATTCGATTGGTTAAAACGACTCTGTTTCGTTTTTTTCGAAATATTTTTTGTTTTTTGTAAGACTGAAATGATAATAAGTATGATAAAGACAATAAAACATAAAAAACGTAGAAAAAAACCTAAAAACCATCACAAAATATCAGATAAGTAACAAAAAAAGCAGAATTTACTAAATATAAAGTTGTCGCTGCCAGGCTTGTAATTTCTCATTGGTTATTTTGTATATGTTTGTCTTTTAAGCTTTATTTATATACAATTTTATGTTTTATACTATAAACCAAAGATGACAAGTCTCTACTTTGAAAACCACTTAAAATTGATTAATAAAAACACAATAATAAATAAATCACGAGAAACAATATCACAAATCAAGAAAAACGTCGCAAAAACTAAACTCGAAAAGAATTTATACTCGTAAGAAAGGCGGGGATTGAGAAAAAGCATTTTTTTAAGGAAACTGTGCGCAAAAAAACACGGGCTCGCGTTAATCGAGTATTTAATTAAAAAAGGTTTCTGTCCTCTTCTTAGTCGTTTTTTTCACGTTCATTTTTTTTCACGTTCATTTTTTTTCACGTTCATTTTTTTTCACGTTCATTTTTTTTCACGTTCATTTTTTTTCATCTGCATTCTTGTTTCATATTCATCCTTGTTTCATGATTAATCTTTCCATGTTCAGTTTTTTTATGTGCAGTT
>SBJP01000193.1:0-22475 GCA_014805705.1 Cucumispora dikerogammari | reverse complement strand
TCTTATTAAAACTTTCTTAATTTATTTTTCTATTCAAATTATCTAATTAAAAAATCCATAAAAAGGCTTTATTAGTGTTTTCCAGTCAAAATACTAAATAGCTTTGTTTTTTTTTCAAGATTTTAATTTGTCTTTCGCTTTTTAAAAGTTTAATTTGTCTCCTACTTTTGCATCTTATATTTATCTTACACTTTTAAAGTTCTTAATTAAAGAATTCATTAAAAAAACTTAATTTTTTTAATTAAAGTTCGAATTATTTTTACATCAAAACTCTAAATATGCTTTCTATTTTTTAAATACTCTGACTTTTCGACATAAACATTTAGAAAAAAAAAATTGTTGTTTTTAGCTAAAGATTAAGGTAGATGATTTTAGGATAAGTTTAATTAAATTTTCAGAATAAAATAAAAGTTTTTGACAAAGGAAATTTGGGATAAATCGACTTGGGGTGGGTGTAAAAGTCATATTAAAAATAAAAATCTTTTAATTAAAAATACTTTTTAAATGATGATAAACGTGAACTATGGAGCAAAAAAATTCACAAACAAATTTTTTGAGTTTCTAAAAAATTTCTCTAATTTTATATAATTTAAGGTTTTTTTAGTGTTTTTGCCCAAGATACGACATGTTTTTAAAGTTGTTTCATTAGGTAATTATCAGCTGCGTGTGTTTTTTTTGTCTCTTTGAGTCTACGATCTTTTTGAATGTTTTTTTTTCTCGAGTAAACACCTTTTTTTAAGGTTAAGAGAGCCTTTCTACTAAACTGTTATTTACAACATGTCATACACTACGTGTTTAAGTTATTTTTTATGTAGGATTATCATATCTTAGCCTGGCGTGTGTTTTTCGAAATTTCGTTTCGTTTCTCTCAAAATTTCACTAACACAGGCTGTAACCTTCTAATTCGATTTTTATGATCTTTAATTTTCATGAAAGCTACTTAGTGGACTTCAACGATCTCTCCGGTTCTTTCAATCTAAATAGTTTTTTGAAAGATTGTTGCTCTCTCAATCAACAAAAAACATCGTTTAAAACGCCCAAAACAGCATTATATACGTGTTTTTTATTTTTATTATGATTCGATATCTTTATTTATGCAAAATTTTAAGATTTACAGAAAAAATTATTTTTAATTTTGCAAAAAACGAATCGTTTCGAAACCGTTTTTTATAATTTTTATACAATTAGCTCTGACCAAACTCAAAGACCACTGGTATCCTAGAAATACTGAAATATTAATGTCAATTAACTATAAAAAAACACCGCACGCCGTTTTAACATAAACCTTTATTCATGAATAACTGATACTTTTTGCTAGATAAATCGTGTTTGTTTATCTTTGATATTCCGTTTTACAAGTTTTTTGTCAATTTTAATATAACATTTACATTTCTCTCCCCATGTCGATTTATCTTAAAAATTTTTTTTGCTATTTTTCGAATAATCGAATATTTTGTGATATTTTTCGAAAAATCGAACATTTTGTGCTATTTTTCGAAAAGCCTTTAATTTTATTAATTCATTTTTGTTCGTTATTTCGACTAGTGTTGTGCTTTTTAATTTCTTTTGATGTTTTTTTAATATTGGGGTTTTGTTGACATTAATTAATAGAATATTTTGATCGTTTTTTTTTTCGTTTTATAAATATTATACAAGAGTTTTTCCGATGTAAATGATCTCATATTATAGTTTGTCAAAAAAAATGAAGCTTTTCTTTCGATAACTTACATATATCTAAAAGCTCTATCATCTCTATTGAGTTGTTTTGTTTTTTTTTTGCAAAGTCTTGATTTAATAAATCTTATAATAAACATATCGTGTTGATTTAGCACAGTCGGAAATGATTTATATTTAAGTAGACTTAAGCTCGCTCGTTTCTCGTATATTGATAATTTATAAGTCTCACTTTATATGATACATATATGATCGGAAGATCGTTAAGTACTTATTAAAATAAATGCTAAACCATCTATCCGTTCTACACTTTTTTCTTGATTATTTGTAAGTTAAAAAGCTTATAAAAAACAACATATATAACCAACTAAATAACTTAAGTTTATTTTAGATTTTGTTTAGTGTATTATAGTCTATACTAAAGTATAAAGTGTAAACATGACAAAAAAAAGTTAATATTAGAATTATGATCGATAAAACAAAACTTCGTAAAACGATGTGAAATTTTTATTTTTTTGACACATAATATTTCTACAATTAGTCATATTTTAGAGTTTTTTCATTCGTTTCTCGTTCAAGTCGTCTCGTTTTCACTGTTTTTTTGTTTAAGAGAGATTCTCAGATTGTAAAGTCAACTAGACACGAGCGAGTTAAGTAGAGACGACATTAAATATTCAAGCATTTTCTAAAAACCAAAACGTGACGAAACATAACTAGAACACATTTAAATATTATCTATATAAAAATAATTATGAAAAAAACGTTATATAAGTTTTACATATGATTATGTTTTATATTAAATAATATCATTAAAATACGTAGAAACTTAAACTTTTTTTTTCTAAGATCGCAAAAACACCAAAATAATTTTAAAAAACAAAGAAAATTAAAATAATCTTTTTATAGCTTTAAAAAATGTGCTTAGAAATAAAAACCTGCTTGTTTTGCTTAAGTGTGTTAACTCTTAGAAAAAGTGTACTAAATATGATACAATTTTTTTCGTTAGGATTTGTTTTTGTAGCAAATATGGTACGGCTTTTTTTCTTTAGAATTTTTTTTGTACTATATATGATATACTTTTTTTAGTTAGAATTTTTTTTTGTACCAAATATGATACACTTTTTTTTCGTTAGATTTTTTATATCAATTATGATACAAAAAAATATTATTGCTTTTTTTTAAATACAAATAAATTTAAACACAGAATATAATTATATAAACCTTTAGTATACACGAATTCAAGTTAATCATAGAGACTAATCTAACAATGACATATTATTAACTTCAGATGTAAAGTTTTTTGATAATAAAAACGAACAATGTAACATAAAAACAAAACCAAAATCCCCAATAGAAGCCAAAATGCAACATAAAACAACTTTAAGTAATAGTTGGTTTGAAAAAAAACTTAAAAAACTTGAATAATAATATGTTTTTATCTTGCAAGAGTAAATATCTTTTTATAGGTGGTAGATATGAAGCCCCTGAATTTTTTAATCATTTTTTCTTTTCTTCTATATTAAAGTTTATTACAACACTTACCAATAAAAAAAATAAAAAGCGAAAGCAATGTAAAAAAGTAACAGAAGAAGAAATAAAAATTATTTTGATATTTTAATAGATATGGAGTTGAAAAAAACAACATATTTATAAATCATACTGGGATAAAAAAATGCCTTATTTTTTTTGTGAAATCATATCCTCATCTATAAAATATCCCAAGTTTTCTCTTATAAATGATAATATTACTTGTATTTCTGAAGATTATGTGGATAGTAGAAGAAAAATAGTTAATAAATCAAAAACCTTATCTTTTATCAACAAAAGACTCAAAAGCTCTCATAAACCGAAAGAACTCTTGTCAATTGATGAATCTACTATTTCATTAAAGGAAATGTTGCATTCAAAGTTTTTATTCTCATAAAGCAAGATAAACATAGAATCAAAGTATATATGTGTTCCGATTCAAAAAACGAGTATATTTATTTCACTAAGATATGTTCGGTTTCATCCAAGATTAGAAATACAGTATTTAGTCTATTAGGTGAGTTTGAATATAAATGACATAAGGTTTTCATGTAGGATTTTTACAACTCATATGCTCTATTTAAAGCTGTGTTGAATAAGAACTTTAACGTGTGTAGACTTTGCGTGGGAGAAGAGGGGATCTCGAAGAGTTAAATAGTATTTGTGAAAAAATGCAGCCCAACACGACAAAAAATTTTTAGAAAGGCAATGAAATATTTTTTTTATATAAAGTAATAAAAAAGCAAATCTTCTGTTACTATAATGTCAACATGGGATAATAACAATCAAAACTGTCTTAAGGAAGAAGCCAATGTGCCGTTTTCAGCTTTATCAAATAATTCTTTTTTTCATATTCTAAGTAAGAACTAACCAATAATGGTGTTACAAAAAACAAAACACAATTGTATCTTGGATTATAACAAATATATGAAAAGTGTCGATTTATCTGATCAACTAATGAAAAATTACACAATCCAGATACAAAATCGGCGTTGGATGTATAAAAAAACATTGTTATTAGTGTTGTATTAATAATGCGTATATTACATATGTCAATTTTATGGGCATGAAAATTAACCAATTCGATTTTCGAAAACAGGTCTTTTATTATTTAATAAATTATAAAACATCAACAAAAAAAGAAAAATGCAGAAAAGCCGTTCTATAAATAAACATTTACTTACTAAATTGGAGAAAAAAAAGAGATGTAAGAATAAAGTGTATCGTCGAATTTATTCTGACAAAAACATTAAGATTTTTTGATATTGTAAAGACTGGCTTAAAACATTTTGTTTTTCAGAATGTTATAATGACTATCATGGGGCTAGACACGATTTGTATATGTCAGAAAATGAAAAAGAAATTATTGAAAATGAATTTGTATGGAGGATTCAAAATTTTAATTAACTCATTTTTTTTACAGAAACACTTTTCTTCTAATTTCTTAGTTTTTTTTAATATTTTTTACTTTTTTTTATATTTAAATTTTTATAAAATATAAAATAATTTTTTAAAAAAAAAATCCTTTTTTTCCCTAAAAATTTTTTAAGAGTTAATACAACTTGTTTTTTATCATTATTCGCAATCATGTTTCTAGGCACTCTATTTATTATTTCTTTTTATGATTAAATAAAAAACGTTTTATAATAAAACTTAAAACACGCATGTAGTTGTTTTTATGTTAATCAAGCCTTGTGTGTATATGTTAAAATTAAAAACCCAGCATAATAAAAGAGATCTCAGTCTAAAAACTATTTTTTTAATAATAGAACGTTTTTTGTTTTGAACGGATAATGTTATTTTCTTATATTTTATATAGTATGTTTTTAATTAAACATTTTACACTATATGTTTATTTGAGAAAATTGAATTATAATCTCTATTTACAGAGGATTCTAGAAATATAAATAACGATTCTAGAAATATAAATAATGATTTTAGAAATATAAATAATGATTCGGACAGAATTTAAAAAAAGTAAAAATTGAAATAAAAATCAGATGAGTAAGCGAACTAGAATTGCGTTATTCTTTACCTTTTAATATATTATAAAAAAGTGCGCTTGACTTTAAATATAAATTTTCAAAAACAACTACTTTATTGTTATAACTTAAAAGAACTTCATTGATATTCGCTTTTAGTTCATTTCTTGTACTGGCCCGATATCGGATTCTATACAGGCGAGATTTTACTGAGCTAAAAAAGTTTTCGATTGAATTAAGTTCCTGGCTATAAAGCGAGAGAAATAGGACTTTCAAACCAAGCTTTGCATATTTTACAGTAGATTCAAATGTTTTGTAGATAAACGCATTGTTCATTATTAAGACAGAGTTAAGAAGAAAATTGCCATTAGATGCTGCCGAGTTCAAAAAACCCATGAAAGTCTCTGAATTAAAACCACCATCAATTAACAAAGTGAATTTAAGACTACCCCGTGCAAATATTGCACACAATAAAACATTTTATCTTTTAGAGACTGGTCGAAGTTTTACTAGATCTAGGTTTGGTGGTCCATATCCACAGTTGATAGATATATGAAGATTAAAACCTGTATCGTCAAAGAAGAGAGTGTTTAGATTTCTAAATTGACAGGTCTGTATAGAAAAATCCTCATTCTTTTAAAGTGATTCTCACCACTTGTACATTTAGTTCTTTTCTTTAACTTTTTTCTTTTTAAGCTACTTTTTTACTAAACTGTTAATTCTTGAGAGTGATAGCAGTGTTTCTCTTTGTTGAAGGAAATTATGATATCCCGATTGTTAACGCTCTTGTCGGTACTAAAAAATCTAACAATCTGTCTTTTTGTCTTCTTTCAGTTTTTTCTTTTTTTACCCGCAGTTTTGTATAGTTTTTTATGTGTTATTTTACAACTTGTATCTGCTGAAGCAATCTTTGCTACTGCTTTATACACAGAATCTATTAATGGTTTCGTTACCTTAAATATCTCATTTGGGGAAGGGTTTCTATTATGCAAGCGATTAATCTGATCAAAAAGTTTCTTAGTAATCTTGATTCTGGATTTTCGATTACTAATTGAGAATGAGTCGTTTTTTTCTTGTGATATGGGTTTTTTAAGGATTTTTTAAACTTATTTGTAAAATTTTTTTTATTTTTTGACAAATATTTTTGCATACAAAAAATTGTTTATATTTCTAGAAACTTTATTTATATTTCTTGAATTCTTATTTATATTTCTAAACATTATTTATATTTTTAGAATCCTTATTTATATTTCTAAAATCCTTTGTAAATAAGTTTTACTATATTTTAATTAAACAAAAAAAGTTAAAGTAAAAACTAAGACTTTAGATAAAAGATTTTTTTTTAAAACGACGTAAACACACTTATTAATGTCGCTTATATGCTCGAATTCGAATTAAAACGAACAAATATTCGAATTTAAAAAAAATATTCAATTGAAAAAAAGACAAAAAGTATGTAGACTCAGATTTTAAAGTCTAAAAGTGAACAGCTATGTATAAAATAACTACTCGGCTATTATTTGCAAATTAAAATCAAACCTTGATTAGTTTTGGCTTGTTTTAAGTAAAAGTTTACGTTTAATTAAATTATAGTAGAAGAAATCAATTAATAAAAATAATAAAGAAAGATACCATGCAATTACTCTAATAATTTATTAGTTTAGATGGCTCAGAAGTAAACAAGTTTTTGTTTGTCAAGTACTATCAAATATTTTGATTGTTTTTGTGTGTGTACATTTCATAAATTCTTTTAGTTGCATTATTTTTTTACAGTAGTAATTTCTAAAATTGCCTTATTTTTTATCTTGCTTTAGAATTATATACGCTGTAAATCAATGAGAATATTAGATTATTTATAAGTCTGTAGATAAACAGTTTTTTATTTGCCGAAAAAAACGTGAACAATTCACATAGCAGCATCATTAAAGGATATAATTCTTTAAAAACTTTGTCACATTATTATTTATTAAGTATCGACAATGCTACGTTGGCGTAGTGGTTATTTTAATATTCAAGTCGGGTTAACCACCAGCTCGATACTCGAATATTCATGTTTTATAAACACATGTTTATATAGTATGCAAACGTTTATGTCATTTGTCAATGTTGAAAACTTACATAATATAGTTGCAACATTGGTAAATGTCAACAGTTTTTTTTAACATTTATATTTCTTTATACTTATATGAGAAACATATGAGCGCATATATAGAGTTTCCCGATCAATAGCGTGATTTTTAAAATCTAAAGAAAATTTATCATTTTTATCAATCTAAAAATCAAACAAAACAATTTGGTCCACAGAATATCTAATTTTTTTTTAAAACCTTAAATTAAAAAAATAATTTGGTCCACAGAAAACCTAAAATTTTTTTAAAACCTTAAATTAAAAAAACAATTTAATCCACGGAAAACCTAAAATTTTTTTAAAACTTTAAATTAAAAAAATATTTTAGTCCACAGAAAACCTAAATTTTTTTTATATTCTTTAAATTAAAAAAATATTTTTCTACGGAAAACCTAAAGTTTTTTCCAAACTTTAATTTCAAAAAAACACTCGGTCTACGGTAAACCTAAAATTTTTTTAAAGTCTTATTTTCAAAAAATACTTTGTTCTACGAAAAACCTGAAATTTTTTCAAAACTTTAATTTCAAAAAAAACACTTGGTGCACGAAAAACCTAAAATTTTTTCAAAACCTTAATTTCAAAAAACAGTTTGCCCCACGGAAAACCTGAAATTTTTTCAAAACTTAGTTTCTAAAAAAACCTGATTCACGAAAAAACTAAAGTTTTTTCTAAACCTTAATTTCAAAAAAACACATGATCTACGGAAAACCTTGAAATTTTTTAAAACCCTATTCTCAAAAAATACTTTGATCTTCGGTAGCTTTGATAACAAAAGAATACTTGATTCACGGAAAACCTTGATTTCAAAAAAAAAATTTGGTACACGTAAAACCTTAATTTTTTATAAATTAAAGTTTAAAAAAAATTAAAATTTTCTGTAACTTAAGTATTTTTGTAAATCAAAGAACTAAATAAAATTTTGTTTTTTTCGTGAACAAAATATTTTTTTGGAATCAAGATTTTTCGTGAATCAAAGCATCTTTTGTTATCAAAATTACCGAAGATAAAAGTATTTTTTGAGAATAGGGTTTTAAAAAATTTTAAGGTTTTCCGTAGATCATGTGTTTTTTTGAAATTAAGGTTTTGAAAAAACTTTAGTTTTTCTGTGAACCAGGTTTTTTTAAATTCTAAGTTTGAAAAAATTTCAGATTTTCCGGGGACGAAGTGTTTTTTTGATATGAAGGTTTTGAAAAATTTTTAGATTTTCTGAGGACCAAGTGTTTTTTTGAAATTAAGGTTTTGAAAAAAAATTAGATTTTTCGTGAACCAAGGGTTTTTTTTGAAATTAAGGTTTTGAAAAAACTTTAAGTTTCCCGTGCTTCAAAGTATTTTTTTAATTTAAGGTTTTGAAAAAATTTTATACTTACAGAGAATAATTTTTTTTTGAAATTAAGGTTTAGAAAAAATTTTGGGTTTTCCGTGGACCAAGTGTTTTTTTTGAGATTAAGGTTTTAAAAAAATTTCACGTTTACCGTGAACCAATTTGTTTTGTTTAATTTTTAGATTGATAAAGATGATAAATTTTTTTTAGATTTTTGAAATCACGCTATTGATTGCAACAATCACGCTATTGATCGGGAAACCCTATATTACTTCATCCTTGATTGAGTATTATTTAGTTTTTTTCTTTTATTTAGTATTTTAAAAAGAATATAGTTAGTTCATAATATAGGATCATCACCCGTTTTTCTCCTCAAACTCAAATTGTTTGTCACAACCAATTTCCTTTTTCCGCATTTCAACTTATTTTTTCCCCTAAACCCAGGCGTTTTTTCCCATAATCAATTACTATTATCTTCATGTTATTTGGTTATAAAATCAATTATTTTTTTATAAAAGTAACACCGATTAACTGTGGCGTGAAAATTGTGTTGGCGTGAAAATAATACGCTTGTTTTTCTTAATTAATTGTTTTTTTTATAATTATTTAAGGAGGCTGGCGTGAAAATAATGATTAATGATTTTTCAATACAAAAAAAACTTGTGGTACCAATTTTCTACGGTAATTATTTGCACGGAAAAGCTCGTGAAAATAATTACCGTGAAAAACTATTATAAATAAAAAAGAAATTCGTTGAAAAATCATTAATCATTATTTTCACGCCAGCCTCCTTAAATAATTTTTAGATAAATACAACAATTAAGAAAAACAAGCGTATTATTTTCATGCCACAATTAACTACATTCACTTGTGATGTAAAACTAGGCCGTTTTTTTTCACAGAGCTGCGTCTAAATCATTATTATATATTCAAATAATATAGAGATAATAGTAGTTGTTTAAGTAGAAAAACGCTTTGATTTAGAAGAAAAAACGCCTGGGTTTGGGTAAAAAAATAAGTTGAAATGGATAAAGAAGAAATTGGTTGTGAGAAACAATTTGAGCGAGAGAAGAAAAAACGAGAGGTAAACGTATAATACTAGATTATTTTATTAAAAATCAATAATACGAAGTGTATAACTAAAAAAACAATTGTCGCTTATGTTAAGTTATCGATTGCAATCAATTCAATTAAAATCTAATCACTTTTTACTGTTTTTTAACTTTTTCTATAATCAACAATTTCGCTTAGCATTTTTTTAAGTCGGATTTGCAAAATAAAAAGTCTCTAAAAAGTTAAATATACTCTGATCTGTAATCATGGGCTTTGCTGAGATTTTTTAAAAATTTCTAGCATCTTTTAAAATTCTCGCAACTTATTTTTAAAATTCTCGGCCTGTTTTTAAAATGTCTCATTTATTTTTGTAAGTATATACTTAAATAATAATATTGCTTCTTAACCTTTATTTTAATTTTATAAAAAAAGAATGAGGCTTTTTCAAAATACCTTTGAGATGCCCAGTATTTACTAGGCAGTTTTTAAATAAAACGAGCGAAGCCTAAACGTAAAACTCAAAATAAATTATACAAATAGCTATAGTAACAGCTATAAAAACTCCGATTACTACAAATACGACATATTTATTGATAGACATTAACATAAGTCTTAAAGTTTTTTGTCTAAAAATAATAAAGTTTTTAAAAATATTTACGTATTTTTCTCCTGAAATCAGCTATTCTGGCAGATAGATTTTTATTTCAATTGAACAAATATATATAAAGACGAAATGGTTTGCTCAAAAAATGAAAATATATTGTATTATATAAAATAAATTAAACATACATTTTTAAAATAAATTATATGGTAAAAATAATAAGTTGTAAAATAAATTTTTTTTGTAGAAATATAATAGACGCGTTGTAAACTTTATGTCTTTTTTTAGTCCAAAATCCGCTCTATATAAGATAAAATTTTAATGTGCGAACATGATATTTTATGTCTGTATTATATCTAATTCTTTGCTTGTAGGGAAGTTTTCTTTCTGTATCATATATGATACTTTTTTTAAAAAAATTTTGCTTTTTTAGCATATCTAATACGTTTTTTATAAAAAACACTTCTGTGTATTTGTTTTAATGTTTTTTTTAAATTAGATATCTTTTTCAACATTATCTAACACAACGCCAGCGAAAAAAATTGTTTTCAATATCAAAACTGACACTTTTATGATGAAAAAAATTTTGTTTCATATCATATTTGATAGTTGTTTGATAAAATGTTTCTTTCTCTATAGTAAATTTATTACAATATTTTTTCTAAAATCAAGTGAGCATAAAATTTTGCTTTTGTATGTTTTTATTTTAACGAGAAATGTTTTAAGAATTAAAACAATAAGGGCTTTTTATAATGTTCTAATAATTTGTTTTTTATAACAGTTTTTAGATAAAAATTGCTTATAGACTCTTTTTCTTTATAAAATTAAAAATATTACTAAAAGTAAACTTGTTAAATCGAAAAAAATTGCAGCAAAAAAAACGGTTGTTTGTCGAAAAAATGTTTTTTACTTTACGTACAAAATTATACGCTTAAATAAAAACAAAAAAAAGTTTAAAGTTATTTCCACACTTTTTTACGTATTTTTTTAAATCTTTTAACAGACATCTGATGTTCTTAAATATGATTTTAGCAGTATCTTGTGTCTACAAAGTATTTTTTAATAGATTTTTTTGGCCCTGAAACATCAGCCAAAAACAATAGTCTTCGTGTCAAGGCTAGTAATACTATGAGCGACCGGTTTTGTTTCTTTAGGTGTTTTCGTTTAAAAGTTTCGTTGTTTTTTTGTTTGTTAATTCAAACAAAAAAGATTTTTGCTCTTGAGTAAAACAAACTACATATAAAAAAGTAGAAACTTTTCGTTTCAGTTTGAGTTTAGTTTTTTGATTGTGTATCAGATTAGACAAAAAAAACACGCTTTTAAAATATAAAATAATAGAAAAATTTTTTAGTTTTCTTTAGTATATTTTTTATGTTTTTTATTTTTAAAATTAACTATTAAATTTTTTAATGTGTAAAATAGAAATAATTTTAAATGAAAAAACAATTTGTGAAAAAAATAATGAAAAAAAAATAGAAAAGTTTGAACAAGATAAAATAAATAAAACGCTGTGTTTATGAAAACAATATAGTTTCTTTGCTACTAACCTACTAAATATCTTTAAAAAAAGTTCTCATCAAAAATTATAATTACATGTAATAAAAACATCGATTATTGAATGTTGATCGTCTATGAATGTGGTGAAAAGACAAACACGATTTTAATTTTCACTCACGGTCATATATATTTTAAATGTGTTCGGTAATTGATAGAGACGTTTAATATGTTTTCTAAAATTATAACTTAAACAAGAATTTTAGTAATATTTATTTGATGATCGGCTGTTGATTAGCTACTGCCCAAAAGAAAAAATAATAAATAAACAACAACTGGTTTAAAGTTGATTGTTATGTTCACTTAAAAATATAAAAGCTGAAACAAAAATTAATCTGTCAAAAATACGTTCAACAAACAAAGAAAAAGTAAAAATTAAAAAACACAAGGCCTCAATTAAATTTATTAAATCTCAATTATTCTTTTAAACAATCACTTTATTTTTCAAAAGAACGACCTCATAATCATATTTATCTCAACATTTCATTTTATTACACAGACTTTTTTAAATTTTTTTCAGTAATCCTGGATCCAAACAATTTTGTCGTTACTATAACATAAATAAGATTATTCAACTTAATAAAATAAATTTTTTATAAAACTTTGGTATAACTTTAATTCGTCTGCTTTGCACATTTTTATTTTTGTCTTACTCTGTCTGGCAGATTTAGCTCTTAAAAAAGATCTATCTTGTCTTGTATTCGAAGTGAATGTATTTGTCAAGTTTTTGACACTATCACTTTAAGAAGTGATAACATTAGTATTGTCAAATCGACTGTTGTCTAAACTATACATATTACACAAATATTCGCATAAACAAAAATTAAAAGCGATGCAGTTTTTGTATCAGCTTTTTGTGTGTGTATATCTGTCGCGTGACAATAATGTTACGTAATAATACGGTCTATAACATTATAATAGAAAATGTATTTTATAACTAAAATTAATTAAGGCGACTGACGCAATAATACGATCTATATTAAAATCTTCTTTTTTTTTATTATAATTTTCTGTTTTTAATATAGACCGTATTATTACGTCAGTCTTTTTATTTGATTTTAGTCAAAAATTACATTTTCGATTATAAAGTTATGAATCGTATTATTATGATGTCCATATTATCCCGCCACATATATTACATGTGAATTGCAAGCAAACATATTTAAAATAAAAAGCAACAGTTTAAATGTTCAGCGATTACTTTTCCTATTACAGTCATAATAACTTATTTTCTGAATCGACAAATCAATACCCTCATATCTAAATTGTAATCGTCAGTAAATCTAACTTTTGTATTCTTTTCTAATACTTCATAACTAACTTTCTTCACACAGAGTTTTTTATCGATGTCAACGTATTGTTAAAATGCAACATAATTAACTGTGAATAATATAATGACAAACTTCTTGTCTTGAACAGAATTAAATTAATTTGGTCATTATTTACCCATATCTTAGATTTTTTTGTAGATGTTTTGATGCAAGCTTTAAAAGTTTTTTCGCTAGTCCTCTCTTGTTAACATGGCAGATACCCGTTGTAAATATTTTGTCTGCCGCGCATTGCGTGACGTTATTTACTGTTGTATACAAGTACTCTAGCTAGAGTTTATAAAATCCATTTTTTATTGTCTCAGTGAGTTCATCTATGAGTTTATTCACAGTCATAGTTTTTCTAGTGTACATTTTAAATTTATAACAATATCTGATCTCAAACGAACATAGCGCATATAACTTAATTTTCTATTTATTTGGTTTACTTTTGTTATATACTAGAGTATTAAATTTTCTTTTATGTAAAATTGTCGACAAATCTATAGCAACACATTTTTCTATGTGATGGGCTGTCATTAGTAAATTGTTAATAGAAGACAAATTGCCTGAAGTTTTTTTGTCAATGTGGTTAAGTATCGAAAGTTCGTTGGAGACGTATGCGGTAAGACGAAAATGCTTACGAATATACGAGAATCGAACATAGCTCATTTTTTCAAATACAAAATTTCTTCTCAAATCTACGGCCTGATTGTCTTCTTTAATTCAATAGAATTTTAAATTAGATAGAAAAAAACCCATATAATATAAAATCTCAAAAAAGTTACTATTTTATCTTTTGTAATATATTCGAAGATTTTGTTTTTTTCTTTTTTGTTGACATTTTTATTGGACTGACAATATATATATAATTTATGAATCTCTCTTGAAAAAAATAATTAATGATTTCATTTTTTTTGAGAAAATAACTTTCTAGAGATATGTTTCTTATTATCATAATTTGTCTGATCGAGGTAGACGTGATCAGAGAACAATGTTTCCTTTTTTGCTCTATTTCCTCTTTTTAATAGAATCGTTATTTCTTTCATCATTTTCATAATAGTCGATATCAAAAAATAGAAAAAATTTTTCATCTTCAAAAACTATGAGTGAAACGTTTTCACTGAAAGCCTCGTATATCTTATTATAGTTCTTGTTATGCTTGTTATTCACTTATTAAGAATTTCTGATGTTTTTTGATTTGTTGGTCTTTGTGCAACACGTTTTTAATATGTTTGAAAGACACAAGTTGCTTTTCAAAAGACAGTGAATTATGTCATTTAGATTTCGTTTTGGTCTTGTAATATTTGTTCAATATATGAGTTATATTAAAAATTAATAAAAATTTATAGTTCATATATGAGCCATAATAAAAATTGATAAAAAAATTCTGACGCATATGTGAGACATAATAAAAAAAAGTGTGCAAAATTAGAGCTCATATATGAGCTATATAGACTTAAAGGTTAATAGAAAAAAAATAAACATTAAAATAATAGAAATTTTTTTAATCTTCTTTGGTTTATTTTTTATTGATAAAATTAATAGAAAAAAAATAAAAAAAAACTTTCATTTTCTAAATGTTTCACTATACAAAAAACAATAATATGCGCACATTTAAGCAAATTAGAAACACTTCTAATTATAAGCATATATAGAAAAAACATTTAAAAACTTAATAACTAATAAAAACTCTTTAAATGGTTTATGTTACATAAAAAACATGAGCCAGGTAATCAAAAAGCCACGATATTAATAAAACAAATCTCTAACTAGATTTTTTTGTGTGCAAATTAGTTATACCGTGTTAGATATTTGTTTTAATTTATTGTAAAAAACTACAGTATTTTAATTTGTTGATACGCATAGTTTGATTTTAAAGTCTTTTTTTTCAATTGGCTGTGTTTTTTATTTCTCTAAGCTTTATTAGACAAATACTGCGTATATCATAAATATAAAATAATCTTATGCTAACGAGCAAGGCTCTAATATACAAGCTAACTTGCTATAATATTGATTTCTAGTTATCAAAATTTGTTTGTTATAAACGTTTTTTATATATTATTCTACTACTTTTGATAATAGCTTTATTCGCCGAATCAAACAATCCTGGGCTTGATCCAAAAAATATTACGTTAATACAAAAAACGACCATGGTTTTGTGTCATCATTGTGTTCGAAAAGACAGATATTTTAATTTTATTTTTCGATAAGTTCTCTTAGATACCGGTTTTAAATTGCGAATTAGCAAAAATTATAATAGTTAGCTCTTTAATCTCCAGAATGTATCATATAAGTTCCATAGAAAAAAAACGTAAACCCACACAAGTATTATATATAATACATAAAAAAACAGAAAACCTGCATGTATCATATATGTTATCTGAAAAAAAACGTTAGCTTGAATGTATCATATATGTTACACGAAAAAAAACTGTTAATATTTGCGTCATCAATATAGGTGACCTGAAAAAAAACCGTAGATCTCTGAGCGTCATATATATGACGCGGAAGGCGTGTTTATCTCTATCGATTTATATATCTAATATAAAAATCATTAAAACCCCAAAGTTTTTTTAACTTTAAAAAATCTTAAAATTTTTTTAAATCTTAGAAAACGTTGTTACTTCTTTAACCTTAGAAAACTTTAACTTTTTTTTAAATCTTGGAAAACACTAAATGTTTTTGAAAATAATTTAAATTTTTAAAACTTTTCACTAAATTTAATTATACCTTTATGAAAATCTATTAATTTATTTTCTTATTTAAATTATTTAATTAAAAGTTCTATGAAAAGACTTATTAATATTTTCTACTCAAAAACTTAAAACACTTTGTTTTTTTAAATTCCTTAATTTGTCTTTCTACTTTATGCCCTAATTTACCTCTGCCCTTTAAAGGTTCTTAATCAAAAAATTCATTTAAAAAACCAACTTTTTTTTACATCGCACCTCTAAATATGTTTTCGATTTTTAGAATACTTTTGATAGCATTGACAAAAACAATAAAAATTAAAAAAAAAGTTTTTATCTAAAGCGCAAAGATCAGGATTTTGTACTAAATTTAATTAAATTTTTGATTCGACGAGATAAAGCAAAAATTTTTGGCAGAGAAAATTTAATCGTGAAAATTGAAAGAAATTTTACAAAGTTTTTTTGTCGGGAAAATAATTGCTGTTTTGAATAATCGAGAATTACAGGACTATTGCCAATTGTATAACAATATTTTTGAACATTTTAGATTGAAATAATTGTAAGCAAATCTATTAAAATATATGGGAACATTACCAGATAAATCTTTTATTGATATTTACATACAACAGTTTTTATATATTAAATTTATTTTACATTTAGTTGTGAAAAACTGTGAAGCTATGTATTTTAAATAAAAATTTTAATTAAGTCTGTAACATAAACTTTTTTTCTAAGTGTTTAATTTAAAAGTAAATTTTTTGTTGAATATTACAAAGTATAATTTGCCTTGTCCTTTTAAAAAAATTTCTTATTTGGGTATTTATATGAAAAAATTTTATAAAGTATTAAAAAAGAAAAAAAATAAATAATTATTTTAAAATACTGTTCTACGATTACAAAAAAAATCTTTGGGGTTAATTCATAAAAAGAATTCTGTTTTTTTAGTTTTTAAATGACAAAATATTCTATAAAAAACTTCAAAAATCTTCCTCGTATTTAAAAAACGTGGCGTCAACTAACTAACTTTTGAGGGCATCTTTTGAAAACTGCCAAAGAAAAGAAATATATTCATCTGTTTTTAATCACAATTAAAGTTTCATTTCTATTCGCATAATTGAGTAACGGACATGTTATTGGCTTTGGTTTCCTTATATGCGAGATTTTTTCAATAAAATTCAAAAAAAACAGACAGGATTCTTCGTCTAAGCTGCCTGCTAAAGGTATACCACTTTACCAAGATTAGGTTTACTGACTATATGCGATCGGTTGACGATGCTAGGGATTTTTTTATAAAAAAAAATAGTAGTGACCTTCAACACCAGAAATAGGTTTTATAAAATCTAAAATGTGTTGCAGGAGCTTTTGAAAAATAAAGTTTGATGTTAAATAGAGGGTTAATGTAATTGATATTTGCTACAAGTAAGGGATTAATTGCTTTTTTAATTTTAACTTTTAGAAACAAATTAAAGTTTGATTTGTGTCTTAAGGGTGCATATAATAAGTATCTGTTTGGGTGAAACATCTTTGAATATTTACTAGAGTTATTAAAACAGCCAAATAAAAACAAAATATTCAAATATTCCGCGAGAAGGTGTATTAAGTAGCTAGATATAGTGTTTTTCGTTTATTTTGTATTTTTTAATTAAAAGCAAGTTATATTAAAATATTTCTCATGCATTTTCGTAAATTTTCATTAAAACATTTTCCATTCATTTTCGTGATTTTTAATTAAAACATTTCCTATTCATTTTCGTAATTTTTAATTAAAATATTTCCCATTAATTTTCGTAATTTTTTTATACATCTTCGTATTTATTAATTAAGAAAACTTACTGTATATTTTTTTGTCGTTTTTCTAAAAAAAATATATATTCAAATATTATTATTTTTACTTCAAATCCATGTCTATAAATAAAAAACCGCGTTGAATGATGCTCAAAAGAAAACGATATGTGGCAATTACAATAGATCAATGTCACCTGCTGAATTTTTTCTAGTATTTGTGATACCAATACGACTGTAAAAAGTGTATTAGAGTTATTTATTTCAACAGGGAGAATAAATTCACTTCAGAGTAGTGAACTAAGAATAAAAAAGTTACACCAGAAATAAAATTGCGAATACGAGACATCGCTGACAGAAATGCGGATGTCACTCTTAAAAACATATCGAGTATTATACTTCGAGAATTTCGGGTAAATTTAGAAACAACGAGCGTTGATCGTTGCTTCAGACAATTTTATTACTCATGGAAAAGAATAGTTTTTCTTTCACTGAGAAGAAATACAGAGGCTACCATTTCGATCAGACATGAATATGCAGAGTTTTTCAATCTGTTGAGAGCTTTTGCAGAGTCTGAATTTATTTTTATAGATTAAGTGGGTTTCTCAGTGTCAATGAAATCACGACATGGTAGCTCAAGTCTCGGAACAACATCTCCTTTGTCTGTTCAGAATATAAAATCGAAAAATATTTCAGTGTGCTGTGCGAAGACCAAAAACAGTATTGTTTATAAAAAAAATCAATATCCGAGTATATAACACGCTGTTCTTTTTCAGTTATCGAAGCTAGCTATTTGATTTTATACTTAAAAAAAATATAAAAAAGGTGTGGTTGTAATGGATAATGTATCTTTTCACAAATCTTCAGCTGTTATTAGACTTTTCTCTGCAAAAAACATCAAGCATATATTTCTACCTCCCTATTCTTCTTTTCTAAATTTAATTGAAAAAGTTTTTTCAAAAGTCAAAACTTTTGTATGAGCTTCTTCTCAAACCACTGAAGAAAATTTAATCGAAAAAGTTTATTTAGCTTTTGATCAAATAACTGCGAGAGATTGCAATGATTATATGAAACTTATAATAAGAAATCTGAGCCGTTGTTTGAATAGAGAGGTTTTTGATGATTAATTTTGTTAAAGTTTTTATTATATTGTATTTATATATTTATTTTAATTTTAATTAAAAATTACAAAAATGAATAGGAAATATTTTAATCTATCTTGATTTCAATTAAAAATTACGAAAATAAACGAAAAGCCCTATAAGTTAGTAATATGACAGTATCAACAATAATGTGCCGATTCTAAGTAATAAAAAAGACGAAGTTTTTTTACATAGTTATTTAGAAATATAAATTATTTTATATCGTAATACAAAATAATCAACCAAAAATTTAATTGCTTCTCTCTAAAAATAAATTACTCACACCCAACAGACAAGTTAATTTAACTAAAAAAACCCATAGATTTGAAAAACCTAAAATCAATGTTTTTTGATAGAGTTATTGTATTTCGAAAGATTAACTCTTTTTTTTTTCGTTTCTTTTAAAAAAATTCTAAAAACATTACTCTTTAGTCTTTCGGAGCTGTAGGGTTTTCGGTTGATTTAACTTGTCTGGTGGATGTGCGTAATTTATCTATAAAGTAGATTAGTTAAATTTAAAGTTAATTAAATTATATCTTGAATCAAAATATTTTGGGCTTAAATACAAATAATTTATATTTTGAAAATACTCAGTTGAAAATCTTTGGATCATTTTTATTGAGAAACAACCCACTATTATTAAGAATCGACTTATCATTGTTAAGAATTATCTCTTAATTGTTGAGAGTTTTTAAAACCATATTTAAAAACGAAGTTATTTTTATAGAACATTAAAAAAAACTTTTGATTTGTAAATAAATCTTTTTGATTAATTGCAAAAAACATTGCATTTTTTTGCTATAATAACATCTAATTATTTTTATTAGATAAAAATTAATTGATAAAAGCTATTAATTTGTAGATTTTTTGGGGAAAATTCACTATGATCGATCTCAAGCTCAACGATATTAGAAATGTATTTGCTTTTGAATCCAATAAGTTATATTCAACAACAACCTCACAAAGTGATGATAGAAAAAAAATAGTTAAACGTTTATTGACCGAAAAAAATAAACACAAAAGCGATTTTTTTGAATTGGCAGAAGAATACACATTTTTTATAAAAAAAGACTTTGTCGACAAAGAAAAATTATTTTTGAATAAAGCCAAGACGCCAGTTGAGTTTTTTTTGTTTGTTTATAACTCAGAATTATATAAAAGCAATAAAAAAATGACGAATAGACATGTACTTAAGAAAAGCAAAGTGAGCGAAAAAATTACATTGAAAAAAATTAAATGTGTATATTCAAATTCGATTTTATATGTCAATACGTAAATTACTTAATTATGCAATATCTAGTGAAAAAAAAGTTGTTATAGGCGACTATTGATTCTTCAAATATTACTAGACAACGTTTTGATTTAATAAAATCTATTTTTTTAATTTATGTTGTGAAAAAAGATAGCAAACTTGATAATTCTACTCTAGAAGACAAATCTGTTTCATATTTAAATTCATTATTTCAATCGACTTTTTTTTGCTCGTAGTTTATCAATAGATAAAAAGTTTTGTATCTTGAAGAGTAAATTGAGATTTAAAACATATAATCTCATGAAACCAGATAAATACAATATAAAAATATATTTTGTCTGTAAATCTAAAACAGAGTATTTATTGAAGTTAAAAACTTGTGCCGACTCAAAGCCTATTAATGAAACAGTCATGGCATTGCTGAATAAATATACCGAAAAAATTATGTATTATATATTGATAAATATTGAAACTCTATATATAGTTAACTGTGATGATATTGAATAAAAAAATTTATGTTTGTAGAACTCTTAGGACAAATAGAGAGTTCTCTAAAGAGTTTGAAAAAAATTTTTTAAAGCTTAAGAAAAACTAAATCTAATATAAAATAACTAAAAACATTACTCTATTGAAAGATATTTTGATAAAAGAATACCATTTGTTTTATTTCAGACGAACCTCTGAATATACCGTAAAATAAACTTTTTAAAACAAAAAAAACAAAAAAAAAATCAAACGAATAAGTTTTTGTAAAAAAAATTCCATTTGCTTAAAAAAAATACAATGAATATATGGGAGAAGTTGATTTTTGCGATTAGATGACGAAATGTTATTCTTCAGCAAAAAAAACACTACGTGAATATAAAAACTTTCATTTTATTTATTAAGATTATCTCTTTTGAACACTTTCGTTTTATATAAGAAAAGTCGGAAAAAATTGACTTAAAGGTGCGTGTGAAAGTTATATTAAAAAGATTAACTTGAAAAACGGGTATCTTTGGCGAATAAACTCGATTTTTTCAAAAAAGATTCAGTTCTTCATGAATTAAAAATTATGTAAAAACAGCACGAGGTTTTGTTTTTAAAGTAAACCAATTTTAATAGGCACCCATTATTGAAAAAACAATGGTCGTTGGGTTTGTTAAAGCCAAATGCTTATAAACTATAACAAACTTTCTAAAACGATTCGTTTTTTGTAATATAAAAAATATTTATTTTTAAAAAATTTAAGATTTTGTGTAAATAGCCCTACCAAATTATAATAAAAATGAAAAACACGAAAAAAATGTTGTTTTGAGAGTTTTAAACAGTGTTTTTTGTTGATTAAGAGAGCAATAATATTTCAAAAAACTATTTAGATTGGAAGATTTCGATAGATTGATGAAGTATACTAAACAGCTCTCACTAAAAATAAAGGACATAAAGATCGAATTAGAACATCATGTCGGTCGGCCTCAACTCGCCCCAGAAGCGATTTAAATTAAAAATCCTCAACTCGCCTCAGAAAAAAAAAATAAATTTATTAATAGGTTTTCTAAATGTGAATTTTCTGTAATGCGTTAAAAAACCTCAATTCTTCGAATTCAAAAAAATTTGAAATTACTATTCTATGTTTGATTTCCTTTATAAAGTTCTTCTCAAGAAAAGATATGTCGGCTGCTGTGTTTCTTATTAACTTTACTCTTACGAATTCTTCCTCTGACTGAATCATCTCAAAAAATTTTGCAAAGTTTGATTGTGATTAATTTGTAGCAGAGTTTAGACTGCGATTCCAAGCCTCGACAGTACATGTGGTGCTAGGAATGTTATCTAATATGTTAGTGTACACAGACCAAAATGAATGATTAAACAAGGGCAGTTTTTTTGTTTTTCTACTGAAAACCCATGTACATACGTTGATTCGAAGTATGACAGAAAATCTAGGTATTTTTGGTATAGAAAAGTTTCTGTGATTGTGTGTGAATTTTTGATTTTTTGAAAAGTGCGGTATAAGGACATTTCGGGGATCAAAGGCGAAGTCTAAATACACTCGAATATGAGATCTGAACAAGGGATTGTTAATATATTCGGCACTGAGTCCGATGTTTTGTAGCTTTCTCTATACATTCTGGCCAAAATGAAACAGACATCCAGACAATTTTGTCGTCGGGAAGCAGACAGACAGAGAGTTATAGAGGGCTTTCTCAAAATCAATTACAATAGTCTCATATGAGTTGGTGAGTGTATTACTCAAATACGAAAACATTCTTGTATAAATAATTTCAGTTTTGGTCCCGGAAAGAATGTATACGAAAGTGAACGTTTTTCTATATAGGAACCCATGTACGGTTATGAGTTGAAAAAAAAGCTCGGGGGTACTGTAAAAAGTTCCGTCGATTAACCATACTTTAGATCGTTCAAGATCGCGCTCGGAAGAAGTGGACATAAAAACAATGAATCTTTCTTCATTTGTACCCTCG
>SBJP01000192.1:0-22498 GCA_014805705.1 Cucumispora dikerogammari | reverse complement strand
CGTACTGCTCGCCCCCCCCCCCCCCCCCCCTCGTAGATTTTTTACAAAATTTGATTATAAACAGATTTAAGATGCAGTTTTATATTTTGTTTCTAACACGTTTTGAATTATCTTATATAACACTCAAAAAAAACACTTTTAAATAGTCTTTATAGGTTAAAACAGTTTGAAAAATGCTAAATTATCTTGGAAATCGTTAGAGTATTTTGAGATATTTAAAAACAGTTTAGAATATATTAAAAAAGTTTAATGAAAGTTAAAATCGACTTTCTACTATATTTTAAAAAAACGAGATACGCATTTACTCATTGAACACACTATTTTTGTTTTATCAGACAGTCTATTTTTTATTGTTTCACTAAAGAAAGAGTTGAATTAAGTGCCAGTGTTTTTATATTTTAAAATGTTTTTCATTTTCTTAAAACGAGATACTCATATTATACTTTCGCTACACATTAGACAATACAAATAGATAGGCCCTTTTTAATTGAATGATCTAAAGAAAGTTGTTTTTTTATACCTACTTAATCGCTCTGAAGGATATTTTATTAAGATTAAAAAACACCGTAGATTATTTTAGCATGTTTCTGCGAAAAACATTTCATTATATTTCAACTTTATTGCCAGTAGAAAAATAGGGTTGGAACATTTTTCGCGTAAAAGTGAAAAAACTATTAAAAATTTCTAATATTATAAATATTATTTCAATAAAATAAAAGAACATATATGATAGATAATTAGTTGGAAATTAGATACTAAACGAAATCTGTTTTTCTCAATTAATCAACTACATTCAGTAAAATAAAATCGTTAAAAAGATTCTAACAATTTTTTTGAGTCTATCCCTTTCGTTTTTATTTTCTCATAAACAATATAGAGCAGACAATAACCTTCTAGAGCCTGTCGGTTTATAAACTCGCTTATATCCCGATAGAACCTGTTTTTGCAGAGATAAAGCTATTGTTGTGTCTGTTATAAACTCCTAGACTATAAGTTGTCTACGAAACCTTTGTTTTCGTTCTAGCATTTGCGTTTCAGAAACCAATGTATTTATTGATATTTGTTTTTAACAGAAAATATTGCTTTGTAAATCATTGTAAAACGATTGTTCCACTTCTCGAGTTTGAAAAACGAAATATTGCTGTTGCCTGCCTGATACAATTATATTGTTACTCAGATGGGTCAACGACATAAGAACGTGTTTGTGTTTGTTTTGAGAGTAGAATCGTTGAGAAACTTCGTAGATAATCAAAAAACAGAACTCACCACACAATATTTGTTTCACGTAAAACAAACACCTCACTAAACGATCAAACACATATATCCTCTTGTGGCAGAGTATATGACATACTCAAAAACTGCTTATAAATGTGACAAGAAGAGAGTTTTCTCCTTTTTCACGAATAAATAAGAAAACTTTTTTATAAGAAAAAGCTCTTTCTTATTGATAAAAACAAAGACAGATACTTTGGCGCTTGTTCACTCACCCCCCTTCTTTCACTATCAGGTTAATTAAGAAAATTTACATTATAATTTAGTTAAACAAAGACATTTAAGTAAATGGTAACTAAAAAGTAACCTTTTTCTTTTTTTTATTTAATATTAATTGCGTAAATTAGTCTTTTATTTGTCGCTTTTGCGTCGTTAAGCGCTTTAACATCGTTGGAGGATTTGAAGTATTTATTTAATGAACATCTTTTTATTAAATTTGTTTTTTAGTTTTGTTTTGATTTTTTTAGAACATAAACGACACTAAAACGTTTATTTACAGTCGTCTTAAATAAATAAACAAAAAAAAAAGGATATAGAAACTCTATGTTTTTACTTAAATGTTTTAGCTTAATTGAATTATAGTGTAAATTTTCTTAACGAACATTATAGTGGGGTGAAGGAAAGTGAAGAAGTACTGACACTTCTATCTTATTGAGCTCTAAATAGTAAAAGAAACGCCGTTTTGTTTCCCAACTCGCTATTTCGTTCAGCCAGACTATAATTTAAATAGAAAAAAAACTTTGAAAATAATATAACTAAATAATCTTAAATAACAAACATTAAATAGTTCTGATTTATATTGTGTCGATAGTCGAAAAGGTATTTATACACACCCACTCTCTATTTCCCCACTATAATCTTAATTATAAGAGGTACACTATAATCTAAATAAGTAAAAAATTTTAAATGAAAATAAGATAGAGAATATTATTTTTCAATTCGTTCTTTAAAACACAGCAATACGCAAAATAATGCTGCCTGGGCATCCTAATTTGCACATTTTGACTAAATTACTAAAATTAATGAAATAATAAATAATTGGTAAATTGACCAAAAGATTTCAGAATGAGTTTTCATCCATCTGCGCAATAGTAATAGATAAAAGTGTTATGGAGCTACTATTTGCTGCCGAAAGTGATCTTTGGTTAGTTTCTGGTGAGTTTTTACTTAGATGTTTTGCTTAATTAATGTATAATAAAAAACACTTTGACTAGGATTATCGTAGGGGAGTGTGTATAAGTTTCTCTCAAAAACACCGCCTGACACTTTTGTTTGTTTTTTACATGAGCTTTTATTTATTAACTTCGTCTGTGCTTTTTTTTAATTAAGTTTTTTTGATTTATTTAAACATATAAGCTAGATAGTAATTCTGTGACGCGACACTAACATAACTGTGTAATCTTACTTATATTTACTACTTAATCTGTTCGATACTCTAGAATACCAATTTGATTATTTCGCTTATATTTCCTCAAAGAGAGCAATGTGAAAAACCCTGATAACCAATTATTCTACTTTGTAGCACATAAAGTTTTCTTATACGTCAAAAAAACAAAAAATGTCGTAAACTGTTATTTAAAAATATAATCTCTCTTTAAGTACGTGAATTTTCTTTGAGATTGTTTCAAAGCATATCAGGAATTGTTCTGTTATAATGTTCAATTATATAGTAAACATGACATAAACAGACATACATTTTCCATGCCCCCAAGCGTCTTCGGAAATGTTTATAATTGTAATTTTTTCGATACCTTTCTTAAGATTTATGCAAACATATACGTAAAAAAACAGCGATTATATTAATATATACCTTTGCATATATAGCTGCATATATTTGTGAAAAAAAAGTTTTTATTTTGATTTCTTAAAGAGGTAAAAAGTGATTATAATTTTTGTGAAAGAAAAAAAGCTTATTTCCCACTCAAGAAATAAAGGACATGTATAAATAGTGTAATAAAAAAGTTTCTTTTATGTTTAAATATAATGCTGTTTAAAATATATTTATAAATAAAAAAACTCATTAGAGACATTTTTTACGTCCGATCGTTTCAAGGTCTTTCTCGATTGTATTAAATAAAAAAATTTACCACTTTGATTATCACGACTGAGACTTTAAGCTGTTAAAACGACCTAGATGTCTTTTTGGCGTTCTAGTTCAGGGAACGCCAGCGAGAGTCCGGGAACCCAAAAAGAGGCCATTAAAATTTGCTTGGTTTCTTAAAAAATTACCCAGGGCCCGACTTTTAAAGTCGTAAAAGATCGAAAATTGCAATCATTAATTAATTTAACAGTCCTATTATTTTCTTGACTCAAGGTTTATACATAAAGAACTATGTCAAATAAAAATTGTCTATTTTTTAGCAAATATATGTTATATCGATCACACAAAAATTTATTGGAGGGCTTGCAAGAGCCCGCAAATTTTAATGTTGGCTTTCCCTGCTTTAGCTTGTGTTTTTCTGTTGGTTAAAACAAATGTTTGCAGTGTATATAGTAACTATAATAATAAAGCTCTATTTATGACATATAAATAATTAAACTGTGTTTGTCATTCTTAAACATATCAACTTAACTCAAACACTTGAAAAATGACTGAAAAAAAACATATACCTTGATTTATTAAATGAAAGAAAATAGGAAAGAAAACTTTACTTTACACGATTCAATATAATAAGCACAGCTGAAAACAAAAATGAAATAAGCGCGAGTCCTGACATGTATATCCAAATACGCCTGTAAATTTCTTCTGTGATATCTTTATTGCTCTTATTTATCGCTGCAGTCAGTAGGGTTGAAAGTACAATACTTAAAGAGTTTTTGGTTCCAGTATAAACACCCATTGAATACACTTTTAAGTGCCCTGGTGATAAATAATTACAAATTCGAGAAATCGACAAATTTTGAAATCCATCCTCAACAGAAAATAGTATTATTAATATTGTCTGATAAAGTGAAGTAAACTTTCTTTGTTTTCCAATGTAAATAAAGAAAAAGGCTCTGAAAGTACCAAAGATACAAGAAACTAAAAAATATTTGAATATCATATTTTCCGACGTAATATAAACAACTGCTGAATAGCATAATATAGTAAGCCCTCGATTAATGAATTGGCCAACACTGGCCCCTATCTCCGAAGCGCCCATCTTAATTATATAATCTCTTTGAAAAAATTTAATATTTTTTTGTACTGCACATTGACAAAGAAGTCCCGTTATGAATATCGCATATGAAGGTGTCAGCATTAGTTTTAACACACCTCTTATATTGCTTCCTATGCTTCTCTTGACCTTTTCGTTACCCATCACTTTTGTATTCTCTGAAAAGTCACATTTGGGACTAAAACTAACCACCATATAAATACAAAGGCAAGAAGCAAGAACAGAAACGTATCTCAGCTTCTGTCTCATTTCTATAGGATCTTTTTCTAAGTATGACAAAATTATGCCCATCAATAACCCACCCATTTGGCCCAATGAAGCCCCAATATTAGCAATAGAGATCAAATGAAGTGATCCCGTCAAACTCAAAGCATTAATCTTCATCAAATCCATTGTTGTAAAAACAGTACCCTGCCCGACATTATATAATATAGATGATACAATAGCCCAAAACAGACTATATCGCTTATAAATTATACATTCAATGATCAGACTACCAATATATAATGAAATTTGAATGACTAAGATAAGCTTGTGATCATCAAGAAGTTTTATTAGAACGGAAATAGTTAATGAAACAGGAAAACTAATAAAAGCTGTTAAGTTAAGAAAAATTGCCTTTGAAGAATCTTGTTTAACTATGTCTTTCAAAATCATAAAATAAAAATCCTGTACACAGTAAATAGCAAACATTACAAGAAAATAATGACAGGTTGATCTCATTACTGCTTCGTTACGCCAGATTTCTTGAATTGTCCTACTTATTTGCATGATTTGTCCAGGATATAAATTTTAGTTAAAACATACAATTAAAAAATATGTTTTCTTATTTTTTTGTCTAATCGCCTGCTTGGTTTTTAAAACACAAAAAAGCGTTTTTGAAGAATAGCTTGTTTTTTTAAAAAGTTATCTATTTGCTTACTTATAGCAAAAAGAATACTCCTTAAAAACCAAAAGGAGTTTATTGTGGCCATAAAATCAGTTGATTTAACCGAAACTGAAATATTTTATTTATTTTAAACCGCATTAACAGTATAGCCTTTCGTAATTAAGCATATAGCTGACATTTATGTACACTTAAAATAAACAACCATTGTGATTCTATGTTATAAAAATTACCAAATTGAAATGATTACTAATTAAACTAAAAAACACAGATTTTAATAAGTATTATAATGGTCTTTTCTCTCCTCCCTTTTTTGGCAAAAAAATTGCATCAAAAAAACTTGTTTCATATAAACCAGAGATTCTTTTCTTTGTCTAAACATGAACTAAAGATAATATTTAGGATTTTACAATGGGTCAGTTGTGGTGACAGCTCACTTATTTTGTTCAAAGGTTTTGCTAAAAAAATTGTCAATTACATAAAGAAACGCCCGCAGCTTACAAAAAAATGCTGAACTTTTGATTGAAAACGGCAAAATTTACAGTAGAAAAACTTTATAAAAGTATAATAAACGTGTCACAGCAATTAAGAATAATTAGAAAACGATATTATAAAACAGCTAATTATTTACAACAAAGTAAAATAAAATAAAAAAAAAGTCTTATTTAAATAAGCATCGTAAACAACAGAAAAATGTAGTATTAAAAAAAACAAATAAAGTGTTTTTAAAAGTTTTAATGACTCCGAAAACGGCTATAAGCTTTTTTGAAAACTCTGGTGTTTAGAAGAAAAACAGATATAAACAACACTGTAAATTTTAGTGCTCTGAGTATGGAATAAACGGCTTTATATTTTTTTTTGTGCAGGAAAACAGATATAACGTTTTTGAAAAAACAATGCTCTGTAAAAAACGAATATAACGACTTTGAAAATTTAGTGTTTTAGAAATTAACGAATATAGTCGTCTTGTCTTATGAAAGCGTAATGTGAAAATGAACCGTTTTTTAAATCTTTTCGCTTAGCCCGTATATTGCACCAGATAAACTTTAGCCTTATAAAATAAAAAGCTGTTTTTGTTTATAAAACTTTTTTATTATATTTAATTGTGTGAAAAACAGGCCACGACGACCTATTGTGTTTCTGTTTTATTTATTCACACAAACCGCTGATTCAAAGCCCGTGGTTAAAATAACCACGCAGACTGATCTGTTAAAAGATAGAATAACTTCAAAATATACGCCTGCACAAATTAAAAAATGTAATCAATAAAAAAAATGAAAAAAATTTTTTAATTTGAATTTTTGCCCAACTCAAGTTTCATCACCTCAGTAAAACAGCCCTTTATTTTGTCAATATCAATTTTATTAACGCTAAGCTTATTCATAAAAGTATTTCTAACCTCGGTCGCAATATATTTATAGTTTTCTATATTTAAATCATCCATCTCAGAAATACACGCCTCAATAATTATATTTGCTTTTTCAAGATAATCATCAGTTAAAATTTCCCTAAAATGTGCCCTACTTCCCTTAAGAATTTTTCGTTTTAAACATTCAGAAATAAACTCAATCTCCTTCTCAGTTAATTCATTTTCAACTCTCAAGAGCGGAACATCAAATTTGTTTTTATGAGAAGGTTCCTCTAAATTATCACTGAAACCGAAAGTTATTGTCAAATGTGGAATTTTAAGTTGCCTAGTTTTACATGAAATCTGATATCTTTGTGACTTCACAAAGTTTGGGAAAATAAATGAATCTCTTTGATTTATTTTTGCCATAGCAGTTGAGAAGTCAGTTATTTTAATAAATTCTTCAACAATATTATTTTTGAGTGCTTCCTCTGTATATTTTATTTGTTCATTCGTACCTGTTATGTGAATTACTGCCATAGTGTGTTGTTTTTCATAAATAGATTTGTGTTGTTTTTTAAAGAAAGATTTGTGTTAATTTTGACAAAAAACATGAACACTTTTTTTTTGATTAAAATTTTTTTTCATTATATGTTCAAATCCCGTGCAATCAGCGTTTTTAGTAAATATATTTTAAAAAATAAAAGATACAATAAAAAACCCATATTTTATTCGATAAAATCTTCAACCCAACTTTTTCGACTGTCAACATTCGTTAATTTGAAAACACTTTCCATAACAGAAATTTCAGTTTTTGTACTTCGAGTGCCAACAAACCCAATATGATCATTTATTAAAATAGAACTACCAACCGAATCACCTCCTTTATTTACACTTCCCGCTATAACTCTTAACCCCGTAAGGTTTTTAATTTCTTCTATTTCTTCAGACGTCGTAAAAGGATGAACGAGCATTCCAACATTATTCATAACAGAATAAGTCCCTACTAGAGGTTTATCTCCAATACTAAACCTTAACGTTTTTACCCCCAGCGTATCTTGTATTATTTCTAATGTTTCTTTGGATATATCTGGATGAACGAGAGCTATATGATCATTACATACTACTGTATTACCAAAAGCATTAAATCTATCCTCTGCCCTTACTAATTTCACATTTTCTGGTAAAGAATTCCTAATTTGTAAAAATTCAGAGTCTGTACAAGTCTCGGGAACCATTAAACCATTTTTATTCCCTACACACATGACGCCAATGTTCTTAATTGTATTGATAGTTGTCTCTATAATTGGAATATTTAAAACCTCTTCAAATGTCGAATAAAATGTTCTATTTATTGATGGGCCAACAAGACAATATGTGTTTGTTAATGTTGCAAATGTTGCGATTTGAGAATTTTTTTCGAAATCTATCTTTTCCATGCTAAGTTTTTTTTATTTATTTTGAAATGAATATTTAGAAAAAAATTTTAAATGAAAAACTTGAACATTTAGAAAAAAATTTAAATGAAAAACTAGAACAATTAGAAAAAAAAATTTTTAATTAAAAACTGAATGCCAAAGAAAAAACATGTCGACCCGCTACAAACGAAAATTTATAACTCACATAAAAGTAAACGACGCTTGTAATTTGTTAAAAATAACACAATCGGACATATTACAACTAGCTCTTTTATTAAATATAAAAACAGAAACAGTAAAACCCAACGTAACTTACAACCCCTTAAAAAAACGACAAGTTTTTAAGAATTTCAACAATCGATTATTAAACACTTCATTAGTTAAAGTCACGGGCATAGAGAATCACTTAACAATAATAGAAAGACAAGACTTCAAAAAAGAAATTTCATTAAATTTTAATGGCAACGACTGTTATAATTTAAACGATCTGGACAAAATATACAATTCATTAGAGTACAAAACATTAATAGAAAATATAAAATCAAAGAGTGAAGAGCTTCTATATGCATCCAAAGGCAGGGAAATAATAAAACAATATAAATCTTTCGATTATATAAATTTAATATTAACGAAATATAAAAATTTAGATGAAGCGCTTTCGGATCTTCCAAAATATTTAACGATTTTGTTTTTATTTAAAGATATTTTTTCTAATAAAGAAAAATTTGAAGTTTTTATTAAAAATTCAAAAGAAGTTTTGTTTAATGACTTCTTGGCTGAAGAAAAGTTGTTAAATAATTTGTTGAATTATTTTCTTAATAAAATTGTAGAATCAAAATTTTTAAAATTTGTTTATTGCAGTTCTAACGGATATTTCATTCAATTAAATATTAAAGAAAAAAATTGTATTTTTCTAATACCTGGGAAAGTTGAAATTAAAGAACCAACAGCTCTACTTTTTTATAACTTTAAATATGGAATCAATTTATTAAAGACGGTTCTTTATAAATTATATGGCGAAGACGTAAATAAAACATTAAAGAACGTAGATTTTATAAAATCAAAATATATTTTTAACAGTCAACATTCTTTGATTTTACATTTAATTTCGAATGTAAAAGATTTTAATATAACAGATCCTGTTGGTGAAATCGTGGAGTTAATAAGTGAAAATAAAAAATATGTTCATCCACAATATTTATTTGATTCGTTTAATAGCTTCAATATGAAGGAAATGGAACCAGTCAATATTGAAAATTACAGGCTGGGAAATGAAATGCCGAAGCAAATTTTTCCTTTTAATAAAATAAAAACAGAATATTCTAATTTAAGTGTAGATTTAATTAATACTTTGAGTTTGAAAAAGCAGTTTGAAATTGAAGAATTAAAGAAAGAAGAGGAGGAGAAAACATTTTTTAAATGAAATATTTACTTGTTTTTATTTGAGAATTTTTTAAATATCGAGTTGTTTTGTGTTTGTTTCCTTAAATAACGCGTTTTTTAATATCTGTTTTGTATCTAAAAGTTTGAAAAAATTAAAAGTTTTTTAAGTAAAAAATAATACAATAAAAAAACAGCTAATCGTAAAAGTTAAACTAATTATGCATGAGGCATAATGTGGAGAACAACACCAACAATCAAAATCTTTCTTTAGAACAAAACAATAAACAGATACCTGCTCGTGTAATGGAGATCTTTAATAATTCAAATTTAATAAAAGCAATAACTCCAGTTTTAGATGAAGAACATCTGACTATTTTTCGTATGGAAATATTCTCAGAAATTGTTTTATTGGCTAAAAAAGAGAATTTAAATAATAATGGAGCAATTGCTAACGTAGAATTAAACCCTCGCCTAAATCAACTCGTTCAAAATATGCATGATTTTCTTGAAGACTGTATGATAGACATCGACTTTAGTATTTTACATGAGTTTATATGCAAGCTTATTGCTTTATATGAAAAAGAGTCTCGGTTTGAAGCACTAATGTGAATTTTATGCTATAAGTTTATGACCTTTACAGTAATAATGTGTCATTACTTGTATATATTTAGGAGAGAACAAAACATATTAAATAAAGATTCTCATTTAAATGTAAAGTTATTTCTATAGCCCTTACACACTTTCCTAATCACTAAAGGGGGGATATTTTTTTAATATATCTTGACTATAGTGTATGGCAGGGCAACATAAAATTCACGGGCCGAAAACTCCGCTTCCGTATTAGACTCGATTTGCTTCGAAAGATAATTGGCCAGCGCCCGAATCAATATTTTTCGCGGATGGTCTTAAACCTGAACACGCAACACGATGCTTTGCAATTCGGAATACTTATTTACGAGGTTGCAGGATTCTTGGTTAAGACATTAAGCTAATAAACTACACCCAGCGCCATTTATATATATACATTCTACCAGATTGAGAAGTTACTCATCCTCTGTTATATAGTGATTATGTTTTTTTCATATTTTATGAGCTCTAGTTAAAAATTGTTCGGTATATTAGAAAAATATTTTGATTTCAAAATTCGCTCTAAATTAGGAAAGGATTAAGTCTTAAAGCATAAACCTTCTTTAAATATTAAGGTTTAAATGGTCTCACATTAAGTTTCGTTGAAATTCTTATTTTATTTGTAAGAAATTTGTACTCCGTATATTTTTTCGCTTTCTTTATCACCTTGAAGTTACTTTAGCTGAATCTTACATTAAACTTATTATTAAAGGCAGATTTTTTTACTTTTCGTGTTAATATTTTGTTTCACTAGGGTGTTATATTGCTTAAGGTATTTATAAACCGTTAGTATAACAAGGTTTTTTATATAAACGAGTGAGATGTTTATTAATAGAAATATTTATAATAGAGCTTCTTTTAATATTAATTGAGAGATTGTTTTTGAACTTCAACAATAAAAAGGAGAAGCTTCATCAAAGACACTTAAATGTTTAATTAAATAATTTGAAAAATTTTTTAAACTGACACTAGTTCTTTTTAAATGTTTGTTTCCAACAACTTGTTTATCAGTAATGTTAAACGCTAATCAATTCTTTTATTATTAATTCTTTTTTCTTCCTATTTCACAAAAAATAACTTTTTAAATCCTGTACCTAGTATAAAATACATATTAGAATACATAAGCTTCGAAAACTTAAGATTTATAAAATAATATATTTCAAAAGTCGATTAAATTGAGCGTTATTTTCGTTACTTTCACCCTCGCTTCCTTCCCCGTTTCCCAGCCGTTTTTAATCTATATCTTATTTTTTTTAAAAGTGAAATCTCAGATGTAAAAGACTACTTAATATAAACGAAGGTGAGAAAGGAGAAAGTTCCTTTATCGTGTAGGGGAGGCGTTTCATAAAAACTCGTTTTTTTTAAATTACACAAATTTCTATTATAACTCTATACAACTAAAAAAGATAGTTTCAAGTTTACGAACAATAAAACCAACGACGTCTCGTTTACCTTTTTTTTAATTAATCTTTCTCTTCAATAAGAACATTTATACTTTAAAAACACTAAAATAACTTAGTAATAGAGTACACGTAGGACAAAACTCTGCTGTTTAGAGCACTGTTTAGTCTGTAACTGATACGATATTTATATATATACTATATTAATAAAAGAAAAGTACGGAAAAAATTTTCTTTTTGAAACATTGTTATAATCAAGTTTTAATGACTAAAATATAGAATTAAAAAAATATCAAAAGTATTTTAAATACAAATAATTTTAGATAGATACACAATAGACAGATAATAATATTATCAATAATGCCATATTTTACGCTCTGATAATGAAAAATAATGCTTTAAAGACTGAAAAAACTTGTAATTAATAAAAGACATCAGTTTTTTTACGACGAGAATATAAAAGTAATGAATATATAAAAACCGATTCTCTTGTGTGTGTTTAAATATTATGTTATTCAAGTTATCTGATTTTATGTCTTTTTCCGCTCTCAATAACTTTTTAAGTAAGTTATGTCAGCTGTGTCCGATCAAAAGATTTAAATCAGAACTACTTTAAAAACGAACAAGTTTAAGAGCTTCTTTTTAAAAGAAAAATATTCATAAAAGTACGAAATAATATAAAATTCTTTTTTAATTAAATATTTCTTTTAATATCATAAATAATAACACTAAAAAATATATAAACGAGAGCATAACATAAACTCTATTATAATAAGGAAATACAAGCCATGTTTAAGAACTCTAGATATCAATTAATATCCAAATTAGGAGAAGGAGCTTTCAGTACTGTTTACAGAGCTGTAGATTTATATACAAATCATACAGTAGCATTAAAAATAATAACAAAAACGAACGGTCCTTCAAGAACAGCCTCAGAGCTTAAACACTTAATTAAACTTAAAGGCTGTGAAAATGTTATTAAATTATTAAATATATTTCGTGAAGATGATTCAGTAGTTTGTGTTTTTCCAGTATTTAAACCGACGGATTTTAAACACTTTTTAAAAACTTCTACTATAAATGATATTAAAAAATATATGTTTGAACTGCTAAAGAGTATAAACTCAATACATCAGAAAAAGATAATTCATAGGGACATCAAGCCTGCTAACTTTTTATATAATACGTCTTTGGGGAAGGGTTTTTTAATTGATTTCGGACTTGCACAAGAAGTTACAGATAATAATGAAGACGAAACAGAAACAGGTATAAATTTATCTAAAAACACACTCTTGAGCAAAGGAAAAAAGGTGCAATTTTTTTCTTCGTTTATACAGTCCAATGTTTCAACCGAATTGCCAGGTTATTATCAAACAGACGACAGATTACCACTCCGTGCAAATAGAGCAGGAACGCGAGGTTTTAGAGCTCCCGAAGTTTTATTAAGATCTAAAGAACAGTCTCTACCTCTAGATATTTGGTCTGTAGGCGTGATATTATTAATTTTACTAACGAAACAATACCCGTTTTTTAAGGCATCAGATGATATCGAAGCCTTAATAGAAATTGCTTGTATATTCGGGAACAGAGAAATGAAAGTCTTAAGCGCGATTTTGAAAAGATGTTGGTTGACTAATATAAACACAATCCCAAATGAAAGAATATGTTTTAAAAGCTTAATAGAAATTGCTAGAGCTGATGAAATTAATGAAGCTACAGCAAGAGACTTTTTGTGTTGTTTAGATTTACTTGATAATTTGTTAGAGTTGGATCAGACAAAAAGAATAAAAGCTTCTACGGCTCTTAAACATCCTTTCTTTGATGAGTTTAATAATAATTAAGCCTTGGTTAGCTTGAACTAATTAAATGTGTTTTTATCTAATGAATTGTGTTTTTTAAGACAATTGAAAAGTAAACTAGGGTTTAAGAAAAAAATATTCATAAAAATATCAAAACCAACTCTGTTCTTTCGATTAAACGAATTATAACATCAAGTTTTTTTTCGTTTCTACTACTTCCTCATATTATTTTATATTCTGATTGAAAAAAGAAAAAAAATATATTTAAATTAAACTTCAAAAAACAACATTTATTTTCATCAAAAATTGGTTAAAAAAGCATTTTAATTAAATTATGATAAATACTATCCATGTTAGAAACAATTCGTTTAAAAAACTTTAGAAGTCATCATAACACAACAATCCCTTTAAAGAACTACACCTCAATCGTCGGACCGAATGGAAGCGGTAAATCAAATATCATTGAAGCGTTAAAATTCTGTTTGACTACATACAGCCCAAAGAGTAGAGAATTATTGAAGATGATTTATAAAAATTCTTTGCAAACAGAAAATGTTACGCATACGATTGTAAGATTGGTTTTTACAAAACGAAATTCTGGAGGACCGTTGACTGAGTCGCAACTGGTAGATGCATTACCAGTAGAAAACACACGCAAGTTATCGGAACAACCAGGGCAATTTTCAGTAGAGAACACGCACACGTCATCGCAACAACTTGCATCATTTCCAATTGAAAACGCTCACAGGTTATCACAACAAGTAAACGACAATTCTCTCAGGTCAACACAACAGATAATAACAACACAACAAGGTTTAGAACAAATAAATGAATCAAAAATATACACAAAAAGACTAAAAGCGGTGGCTCACTTAGACGGGTTTAAGTTGGCAATTGACTTTTTCGATGGAAATAAAGAAATTAGTGAAGACGAATACTTACAATATCTTAAAGAAGAGGGCTTGTCCGCTTCGTTAATAATTTCCCAGTCAATGAACTTCTCTCTTTTATTAGAAAAAAATATTTTAGAACATTTATGTTTAACACAAAAAACGTCGCCACAAAATCTATTAACTTTAATTAATAAACAAATTAAAAAACTCGAAATAAAGTTAAAATCTGATCAGCTAAATTCATTTAAAGAATATTTGAGTGCTAACACTGTTGTCAATAAGCTTAATGAAACAAAAGAAGCGATTTTAAATGAGAAAAAAATATCGCGTTTAGCTGTTTTATTAAAACAAGTCCAAGAATTAAACGTCAAAGAAAATGACATACAACGCGTTTTAGAAAAGGAGGAAGCAATTTTAGAAAATAAAGAAAAAAAATTAAAGTTAATTTCAAAAACGTCAATAAATTTCACTGAAAGCAAAATTCAAGAATTAAACCTTAAACGAGAATTAATAAAGCGGGAAGCAGCTGAAATTATACACGAAATAAAGAAAGAAGAAGGGGAGAAATATTTAAACCTTTTTGAAGAAGATATTCGCTGTCAAATACCTGGAAAAAAGGCGCCTATTTTATTCAGGATGTATTTTAATCAAACAGTCGTAAGTTATGAAACTTTTGAAAGAGTTAAAAATGAATATTTAAAATTAACTGAAAGCTTTCAATTCAGCAGAGAGAAAGAGTTACAAGAACTGGAAACAAATATTTTGCCCTTAAAAACTCAACTTTTGAAAGAATATGACATCCAGAATATGAGATATTCGAAATTGAACTCGAATAACAATTTATATTTACTAAAAATAAAGCGAATTCAAACAGAAATCGAGCTTTTGAAGGAACAACACCTAAAATTAACAGAAGATTATTTGACTAAGAAACAAGCTGATACGAACGGAATCGAGGAAGAAGTGCATAAAAATCAATTGAATGAAATTATTGATTTCTTAAAGAAATGCAACTTCATTTCCAGCGATTTTATAAATGACGGAACTTATAAGTCAATGAAAGCATTAGACGACTGCATGAAAGGTTTTGAACCGTCGCCTATTTCTAATTATTTAGAGACTTTAAAAAGTGTCTACACCAATAAAATATTTGGCAGATTATTTGGACTAATTAAATTTAATAGCTTCTATTTAAAAACAATAAATAGTGCCTTAAATAAATATTTAGACGCGATAATTACCGATTCTCAAGCTTCGAGTGTTTTCTGTTTAAAATATTTAAAAGAATCTGTCAATGAGAATTCGAATGTTATTTTCCTTAATTTATTACATGACCCACCGGTAAAGACTATTAAACCAATAAAGACGCCAACCGGCGACTTTCTAAAACCGGTTATTGATTTATTAACTTTTAAGGACGATAAGTTCTTCGGTTTAGTTAACAGCCTGTTGTTTAACACTTATTATCTTGATGACTTTAATTCATTAAAACATCTATCCAATGAGTTTATACGTAAACACAAAATAAAAAAGGTTATAGGAATAAACGGTGAAGTGTTTAATTCTTTTGGTTTATATACTTCACATTCGTTTAGGCCAAATGCTGAAATAATTGAACACTTCTCTAATTCTTATAATCAATTGAGGCACGAACAAAAAAGATTTGAAGATTTCGATACTAAACTTATGAGAATCGAAGAGCGAGTGTGTACTTTGGAAGAAGAGTTAATTTATTACGAGGATTTAGTTTATAATCAAGGCAATTTCATTGAGTCTTCGGGTACCAATGCGCTGGGGATTGTTGAAACACGAGCGTCACAAAAAGAAAACACTCGTGCGTCACTAAAAGAAAACACTCGTGCGTCGTTAAAAGAAAACACTCGTGCGTCGTTAAAAGAAAACACTCGTGCGTCGTTAAAAGAAAACACATTGGCTTCGCTAAAAGAAAACACTAGAGCGTCGCTAAAAGAAAACACTCGTGCGTCACTAAGAGAAAATACACTGGCTTCGCTAAAAGAAAACACTCGTGCGTCACTAAGAGAAAATACACTGGCTTCGCTAAAAGAAAACACTCGTGCGTCGCTAAAACAAAACATTCAATCATCCGTGAAAACAAATCTTTCAGACAAAACACACACACCGATAACACAGCCAGTTTTAAAGAAAAAAAACACAGAACTTGAAAGACAAGAATTAATTCTCAAAATGATAAAAGCACAAATCGAAAACCTGAACACAGACTCAATTGTAGAACTTAAAAATCTTAAAAAGGAAGAGCTAAAAAACCACTTAAACTCGTTCAAAGAAATGAACTTCTCAGATTATTTGTCCCCCAAACTTGATTTATTATTCAAGGAAACACCGTCTTATAAAATATACTTCACTAAGGTTAGCAACTTGAGAAACGAACTCAATTCAATAAATATTCTGATGGCAGAACAAGAAAGCCATAAGTCTTCAATGAAAGAAGAAGCTCTGCCTAAAAGCGAGTTGCTTAATCAAATAAATAAATTGATTGATATTACGAATAAATTAAAAAATAAAATATTAGGAATACGAGAGACAAAATACGATTTACTTCAAAAAGAAAATATAACAGAAGAACAATTGGGAAAAGTGGTAAATCAAAGTTCGGATACAATAAAAACTTCTTTTAATGAAATGCTTATTGCTTTAAAGACAGAGGTAGAAAGTAAAGAGTTTCTTAAAGACATGAAGTCTGTAGATGAGATACAAATGATTTTAAAGAATCTAATTAAAGAACCGCAGAGACAGCCGCTTAAGAAACCCAAGGTTTCAACTGAGTCGTCCGATGAACAAATTGAAGGAATTGAAGGCATAATTCTTAATTTATCAAAATTGTCAGAAATTATGCTACCTCAGGAAATGGATCTCAAGATGTTTAAAGAGAATTTCTCTAGTTTATTGAGAGAAGAGAATTTGGAATTAATAGACACAGACGACCCGAAATGTTTATTTGAAAATCTACAAAATATACAGAAACAATTGAGAAAGACAAAGCGTCTTTCATTAATTGAGAAGAATAAAAAAATAAAAGAGTTTTTGACGGCATTAAATGACAAGTCTAATGAAATTTACCACAACTTAAAACCGGATGCAATTATCAACTTGTCAATAAATGAGAACTATGAAAAAACAAATTTAGAGATAAAAGCAAAAATGGAAGAAGAAGGTTTCATGAAAATTGAGAACCTCTCAGGTGGGGAAAGAGATTTAATTGAATGGTGTTTATTATTTGCATTATCTCATATTTTAACTAAAAATTATAAACAAATTATAATTATTGACGAGCTCGATAAGCATTTAGACAATTTTAATTTAAAAAAACTTTCGGAAATGCTTTATGTTTTATCGAGGAAGTCTGATTCTAATATGATGCAAGTTATTAATGTTTCTCATAAACCTATTGTTTTTTCTAAGTCTAAATGTTTGATTGGCTGTTATTCTAAGAAAGTTGTTAATACAAGAGACAGGGAGTCTTGGAATGATTTCTATAGGGAGATGCGCGAAAGCTTTAAAAGTTCAGAGACACCCACTACAACTCATGTGATCAGAGAGACCAAGGTAATTAGTTTGGAGTTGACAGATGATGTTATTGTTTGATTGTTTAAGGGGGCGATCTTTGGGTTAAATGGGCGAGTAAAAAGTTTTTACAATTTGTCTTTATAGTTATTTTATCTCAGGTTTTTAATAATAAAAAGTATGAGAGAAGAACGCAAAAATCCGATCGTTTAGTTTTTTATCAGAATATGTTTATCAAAGGTCGAGTTATAGTGAAGAAAAAAAAGAAGTCGAAATATTTAAATACTGATAGTCTTAAGGTTTTGACAATTTTTAAAAAACACTTCTGCTGAAGTTAAAATTTTTTGACATTATGATAACAGCGAGTATGTAAAAAAAATTAATAAAGCAAAATTATTAATAAAAAGAGTAAGCGACAGTATTATACAACTCAAAAAATTACAAAAAAGCAACTTTCAGAATGTTATATTTGAGTATAGATGAGAGCGCATTTAGTTCAATAATAAAAAAGATTAAGCCTTAATTGAGCTAGCGCTTAACATTCAATAAAATATACTTAATTTAAGAAAAACTCGATCGAGTTGAAATGTTTTCTTTCTGTAATGCATAAGTAAGTGTAAAAATAATTCGTTGTTTTTTTGGCTTAAAATTTAGTAAAACATTGGTAAGTCAAAAAACTCGTCTAAAAGTTTTATTTCAGAGACTCCCTATTATAAACTTATAGTAAAAACGACGATACTTATATACAGCTCTTCATCCCTACATTGAAACTAATTTCGAAAACTTTATAGTAATTTAAGTATAAAATTTTTCGTTTAAATTGGTCTTTTTGTGATTCAAACTGTCTTTTTCTAATTCAATTTAATCTTTTTCTCATTCGATTTGATTCTTACAGAGAAACGCAATTATTCATTATAAAAATCTGTCATTTGGTTTACTTATTCATTGAAAGTCACTTTGTGCATTAAATAAATAAATTAAATGGTGTTTTTGTAATGAAAATTGTGCGTAAATTAATAACATTTTAATGAATATTTAAATAAAATTTTAGGAAAAGTAGGGCATGAAAGTTATATCAAAAATAAACCATAAAAAAACAGACGATCTCTGCATGAAAGATTAAAAAACGTTACCTCGCGATTTCTTTTTGTATAAAAAGATGTTTTATAAAGAAGAATCAAATTACAACAAGTGCAAAAAAAAAGGTTTTGAGTCTCAACCCCCGTGAAGTAGTTTTATTTAAAATCGTTAGAAAGCTTCTTAAAAAAAAACAAACAGACAGTTCAGTAAGTTCTTATTTTGTTGATATAAAGCTTCCTTTATGTAAAACAAACATGTTTGCATATGAATTGTGTATGCAAGCAACAATAAAACAAATAATGCATAAATATGGTCTTGATTATTCGTCTACAAATTAATTTATGCTATTATAAGAAAAACAATTGCAAATAAAAAAGAAAAATTTGTTGGTGGGTATTTGGGAAGACGAGGAAGCGAATAAAACCTGTTTAAGTAAGAGTAAAAAACATAAAGCTAGAATTTTAAAAAATATTTATTGTATCGATAAAATCTTCAGAAAATCTATAAATTTTTTTCTCTGATCTGCATAACTTGAGACATAATTTACTTTGACTTAATATTCTGTAAATATGTGAAAGAGGTTACTTTAATCCCGGCAGCTTGTCGGAAAGAATAGTTTAACGTGTAAAACATAGAGTATTTGCATAAAAAAAATAAAACTCTCAAAAAAATTTGTAGGCCCCAATGTTAAGACTGTTCACACTCAAAACACAGAGTTTTTAGAATCTTGTTTAAAGGAATATATTGAATCGCAGAATAAATTAAAAAAAATCAAAAATGCAACCTTGCTTAGTTTTCATTTTTTTGAAGTCTTCAAAAAAAATTAAATGAAGATTTCATGCAACGATTTCTGTGTTTATTGTCTTTAAACAGCTGTTTTTTTAGTTTTAACATAACTTTCCTGTTCCCCTTCCTAATCCAATTTTTTCATTGTTTATTATATTCATTGAGTTCAGTTTGATTGAGAGAAAGACCAATTTATATGTAAAAAGACTATTCTGAATAATAAAAAAATCATTTCGAAATAGAAAAAGATTGATTCGAATGATAAAAAGTATAATTTGAATAAAGAAAAAAACTTTTAAATTAGAAAAAGACTATTTTTGAATGAGACAAAGATTAATTTTGAAAGAAAAAAAAGTAAATTAAACAAAAACCTGTATAAATAGAAAACAAACCAATCGCGGCCAAGCGGCAAGTAATTTTCTCTTGTTTGTTTATCTTTAATCTTTTACGAACAAAACCAGCTTAACATCTTTATTGTATATCGAAAAAAAATTTTTTATTAATCCTTTTACCCACAAGTCAGTCACATATATCATCTTAAAAAAAAAGAAAGAAACTACAAGTCTAAAATATATGCCTTTGATTAATCTATCGCTTCTTTATATTAATTCTTTATTTTTACCCATTGTTTGTTTTTTTATCACAGTGTTATAGAAACTTTTTTTTGACAAAACTATATACTCGCAGAAAAGTGTGTTAAACGCAAATTAAAGTTTTTTCTTTATTCTTTTTGTCCCGAACGCTGCAATAAATTTGTTTATTATGTTCAATCACTAAAAAATAAATAAAAAGTATTTAATGACCAGTTTTTTTTAAAATTTTATTTCTTAATTTGTTTTATTTATATTTCTAACTTAATTGTTTGAAGGGCAAAGGACGGCCGTGTATAAGTACAATTCAAAAACACTATAAATTAGAAGCGTAACTTCGGAACAAAAACATTGGGTGTGTTTTAACAGCTGTTATATTAATTATCGGCGCATAAGTTTGCTGTAATATGAGTCATGTAATGTTCCGACTTGGAAATTATTGGAAAACATTTGAAATCATAATTGAAAGTGAAGCTGACAGACAAAAGAAAAACATATGAATAATTAAAATATGACATGTTTTTTGTATGATTGTTTTGGTTTTTTGCCTAATGTTGCAACACGTCTTTTTCTTTTAAATTACTTAAGTTTTCGTTTCATAGCAAGCAATGTGTGAGACCTAAAATAAAAAAAGCCTAAAAACATGCGTTAATCGATAAACGAACCAGTTTAATCTTTATGTTATGATTGTTACTTATATTTATTCTAAAAAATTCTTTACTTCTCATTTAAGTATTTAACAACTACTTTTCTAAAGACATTTAGTGCAAAGAAATCTTTTAGCTTTTTAGCGGTCAAAATGTTTATTTTTACACATAAATGCTTGCAAATCCCTTAGACATTAAGTATAAAAAGCTCTAAGCGATCGATATTGTTCGTTTATGAACACTATTACAACAACGATACTTGGTGACTATTTTTATTCTGAAGTCGAGTTTTTTAAAAATATATTTCATACAGAATTTATATGTTCTATGAGTACAATACTGTCATATTTTTTAACGTCTGATGAATTTATTACATAGAGAACGAATTTCGACAAAGGAATAGTGAAAAGCTGTTGATAGACACCCCCGAAAAAATATTTATATTTTAACTTACGTCAGTATAAACGTGCGGCTGTTTTTTTACTGAAAAATATTTTAAATATTGCTAGTATAAATTAAAAACATTAAAGTATTTAAATAAATTTTTTTAAAAAAAAATATGAATCAACGGTTTTAAAAAACCGCAATAATTCTCGTTATTGTTTTATTGATAATATCTTATTGTTGTCTTATATATAATAAAAAAACATTTTTTTTCATGTGTGCATTCGCAACTATCGATATGAACTCTCCAAAGACATTGAAACGACAGTTTATTTAGTAGATAGCAGCAATAGAATGTTTTATATAAATAAAGTTTTTCAATATAACTCACTTCTTGTCAATTATAATCAAAACCTGTTTCTTTAGTTAAAAAATGTTTGTAATTATTTTGTTTTATGTAAGACCGAACGATATATAGATTGGTATTGACTGCGAGGGTCATTGGGTTAAACAAAACGTGTTGTGTTTAGATGTAACCCTTTGGCAACTATTAAAAATATTGTAAATTTTTTTAATTTTCTACATTTATTACAACGCTTGTTTTGTGTGTTTCAACATTTGTATACTGCGTTTTTTTTCAAACTATTAAATTTTTTTAAATTGTCGACTTTGTTGAAAAACAATAATTTCGTTCATTACTTATATTAAAACTAAACTTTTACTTTCAAAAACATAGTCTAACTAAAAAAACACTTGAAGTGTATCTTGCCAGCTGTTACGTTTTCGTTCTTTTTTATATTTATATATTTTAAAAAAATTTACGAAAATTAACAATTAATCAAAAAAATGTAAAAATACTTTTGTAGTACAAAACGTTTTTTTAAGTTTTGTAATACAATGTAAATATCACAAGAAGAACGGCCGTCAAAAAACAGAGACTTACAAAAAACATGCAATCAGTTTTTTCAGTTCATTAAATTAACGTTTTTAAAGAGCCTCAAGACAAACTCAATGATCTTTTGATAAAGAGTTTATTTTAGCCGACATTCCTATGAATAAACTAAAGAACACCGTTTTAAAGTTGATCTTTAATTTTGTAGCGTACATTTGTCAAGAGAGTTTGTGATAAGAATAAAAATGTAAGACATAATTATCAAAGAATAAGTAGGGGGAATTGAAAAATTTTTGGTACTTGCCTAGTATCCCCGCCCCCCCCCCCCCCCCCCCCCCCGCCCCCCGGCCCTGTGCCGCCCTCCCACCATGTATCCTCACACCCTAACGACA